>JARHVA010001018.1:2515000-2575000 GCA_037957365.1 Torreya grandis
AAGAATTATTACAATGGAATATAAATGATCCAAAGTGACAATGGCCCAAGAATACAATGGCATAAGTTACAACAATCCAAGGTAGTAAAATAATAGGGTTCACATTAGAATGGACTAGGCTAAAATGAGATAGAATAAACATGGTCCAAGATTTGGATGGTCCTAAGTATAATAGTAGGATAGAATGACTTTGGCACAAGTGGCCCCCAAATAATGGTCCTTGTAGATAATGGTTCAAAAGGATGTCAAGCGTATAACTTCTGGACATCTATAATATTCATGGGTTCTAAGATTTCTTCACCATATGGAGTAGCCAATCAATATGACCCTGATCCATAGTTTACTGTGATAATATACAAGCCAAGTCAATTAGGTTGAAACTTTCCCTTGTGTTCAACATTACTATTCTTTTGGTTCTCTTTCAAGAACAAATCATCAATTTCAAAATCTTGAGGGAGAATGCATTTATTATATATTCTATGAAATCTATTTGGATATGCTTTTAAGTTATCTAGGGAAGCCAAATGCTTACCATCAAGAAGCTTGAGCTCTTGTAACTAGGAAAATCTATAATCTTCATCATATTCAACATTATCTAATCATATCCATAATGAAGGTAGCTCAATCTCAATTAGGATAATATCTTCTATTCTATAAACAAGGGAGTATAGAATGACAGTTGTGAGAGTTCAATGACTAGTGCGATAAGCTCAGAGGGCAAGAATTTTTTTTAAGTGCCAATTATGATTGGTATCATTGATAATATTTTTTAGGATTACTATATTAGTTTTTTTCAATGTCTCAGCTTGACCATTTTCTTGTGGGTTATATGGTGTAGATTTCTTGTGATTGATTTTGAATTTGGCACAAAGAGCTTTATATTCTTAGTTTAAAAAAGATCTACCATTATCATATATAATATGGGTTGGGATACCATATCAACAGATGATATGGTAATGAATAAACTTGGAAATATTCTTCTCGATGATGCAAGTGAGAGGAATGGCCTCAATCCAATCAAAAAATTACTAGGTAGCAGTGAGAATGTGTTTGTGGCCATAAAAAGAGGTTGGGTTAATTTTTTTGATGAGTTTAAGGCCCCATGCAGAGAATGACCATGGTGTAATGATTGGCTAGAGTGGAAAGGAAAGTGTGTATATCAAATTACCATGATCTTTTCAAGTAACACACTTCTTGATGTAATTACAAGCATTTATTTCTAGCTTGGAACAATAGTATCATGTTTTGAGGAGTTTTTTGGCTAAGACTACACCATTGGTGTGGGCCCCACACATTCCACCATGAACTTTATTTAGAACTAACTTGGATTATCTTGAAGATAAACAATGAAGCAACATTCCATCATAGCCTTTATGATAAAGCATATTTTATGAAAAATGTCAGGTGAAAATACTTGGTCATGAAAATAATTATAGATGTCTTGAAACCAAGGTAGTATAGGTGGGGAATTGGGAACAACAATAGTGCATACCCTCTCTAAATATGACAGTACATGAACATGCTATAGAAGATATTCAATGAGAAATTGATACTCTTTAGCAATGCTAGAAACTTATATCATGGGCCCAATTGTTTCCATGGAATCAACTGATGTATTGTTGGATCATGGTACCTATTTAAATTGTAGGGATTTGAAGTGAGTCTTGAGATTATCCACAATGTACTTGTAGGGTAAAAAAATTTCATCATGATTTTGATATTGATCCATGGTTTGATTTATAATCAATTGAGAATCCCCATAGACCATTAACCACTAGATATCCCATTGTACTGCAAGATGAAGTCCTACAATAAGGGCTTCATACTTGGACATATTATTGGTACAAGGAAAATTGATATGAAAGGTTTTGGGAATTAGATCCCCTTGTGGTGTAATCAAAAAAATTCCATCCCTAGATCCATGGGATGTAAAGGAGACATCAAAGTAAAATTTTCACTATTTAGGTTCATACAACCCTTCTTCTATTTTCATAATAGAATCATCTAAAAAATCAAATTTGTGTGGGTGAGTATCTATAATAGGGGCTTTTACAAGTTGATCTATAATGACTTGTACCTTGATAGATTTTTTATTCTAATACTCAAATTAAAATTCACTTAAGATAATGACCCACCTAGCCATGTGACCTATAAGAGTTGATTTGGATAATATATATTTGAGAGGGTCCACTTTAGCAATAACAATAGTCTTATTATTTATCCTATAACATCATAAATTTTGGGAAGAAAATACCATTGATAAGCATGCCTTATCCATAGTTTTATAATTATGTTTATAAGCCACAAGTGTGTGGCTCAAATAGTAGACTACATGTTCCTTTATTTATTCATCATGCTAGGCCAAGAGTGCCCATAGTGGATGTTCAGTGGTTGAAATATAGAGAATTAAGGGTTATTCAGGAGTTGGCAGTCTCAAGACTGGTGGTTTGGCCAAGTATATCATGAGCTTTATAACTATTGATTGTCATTTAGTATCCCATTGAAAAGTGACCCCTTTCTTCAAGATATATGTAAATGGGTGGCACTTATCTACCAATTGTGAAAGAAACCTATGAATAGATTAAATATTTTCTTGTAGGCTATGGAGCTATTTAAAAGTAGAAGGTGGAGGCATTTCTATAATAGCCTTGACCTTACATGATCCACTTCAATCCCACTTTATGTCATAATGAACCCTATAAAATTTATTTAAGTGATGCCAAAGACACACTTCTTAGGATCTAGACAAACCTTATACTCATGAAGTCTCTTGAATATTCTTCGTAGAACATCAAGATGTCCAACACGTGTTTTTAATTTTGATATCATGTCATCAACATAGTATTCAAAAATATCATGCATCATGTCATGTAAGATGAAAATCAAAAAATTCTAATAGGTGGCTTCAAAGTTATTCATGCCAAATGGCATGACTTGATAATAGAATGTTCCCCATGGTGTGGTGAATGTAATTTTTTGCTGGTCTTTTTGGGATATCTTGATCTGATTGTATCTTGAGAATCTATCCATGAGGGACAACATCTCATAACCAATAGTAGAATTGATGATAATGTCAATGTTGGGTGGAGGAAAATAATTTGGGGGACATGGTTTATTGATATCTCTAAAATTAGTATGAAGGCATATACCCTATGGCTCTTTAGTTACTAGGACTATATTTAATATCCATTCAAAATAGTCTAGTGGTTTGATGAAGACAACTCTTAATAGTTTCTCAAATTTTGATTTTAACAAAAGAGTGATGCATGGATACATCTTCCTTAATTTATATTTGAATGTCTTAGCATCTATATGGACACCTGGTTGATGCACAACCAAGTCAGGGTCTAAGCTTGGCATGCCATAATAAGCCCATGTAAAGAAATGAATGAAATATCTTATAAT
Source organism: Torreya grandis (assembly GCA_037957365.1). Taxonomy (NCBI): domain Eukaryota; kingdom Viridiplantae; phylum Streptophyta; class Pinopsida; order Cupressales; family Taxaceae; genus Torreya; species Torreya grandis. The sequence continues at coordinate 2,518,406 of JARHVA010001018.1, forward strand.
GGTGATAATGTAGTCATGCTCCATCAGTGAGGGAGGCTCTAAGATAAACAATTTTAGGGTTCTCATAAGTCCCTAAGTTCACTTCCATGGTGTTTTCTACGAGGAATGTAGAACCATCTTCTAGAATAGTGGGAAAATTTTGATCATGATCCTCTTTTTCCAAGTCACATTTTATTTGTTCTTATGAAGACTCTAGATAATGAGAGGAATTTGAAGTTACTAGTTTAGGTAATGGTCAACTAGAAAATATCTCTAGAAATTTAAGAGTAAGATGCTTAAAAACATTTTATTATTATGATATAATATTGGTACTAGATATAGAGCTAGGACTTGGTGGACATTGTACGTCCTTAAGAGATGAGCTAACTTACCCATCCAAGAGTGACTAAAATAGGTTTTCACTCAAGGGATTGTCTTTTTATTTACTATTTCCTTGACCAATGAGTGTCTCAAAGATATTTTCACCTAAAGATGATGTTTTATCTTTTTTGTGACCAATAAAGTTTGTCTGCTCTCCATAGCAAGTGGAAGAGTCTAAAGAGAAGTCAAAGCCTTGCTTATGATTTCCAATTGGAAATCTATATTTGAGGCCCATGTATTTGATAATATATTCCTCATTTTAAAATTCATTTAGGGGTATAAAAGAATCTTTTCAGTCCTAATCAATGAGGTTGGGATGGCAAAGGCAAAGGGGTTAATGGGATGCAATAGTCATAATGTCATTATAATCAAATAGGTCAATGTCAACAAGCTCATTGTAAATGTTATGTGGCATTGTATCACTTCCAAGAGTATCATTGCTATTAGATTCAAAATAATCACTATCAAAATACACGAGGTCACCCCTAAGTAGTATAAATCTAAGACCCTGACTTATGTTACACTTATTAGCTAATAATGTTTCCAAGATTCCTTGCTCTCATGGTTCAAGGCCCTTAAATGTATAATCAAAGCTATATATAATTTGATTAGGGATAGGATACTTAATATTTTTAAAATAATTAACAATGCCATTAGAATATAACTAGTCTCCTTTAGTAAAATCTTCTCGATCTTGATTTGGTGAAGTAGCAGGTACAAATACCATTGGTGATTTTTATGTATTTTTCTTCCTTTGCCAAATCATGTTGGGCCTGCAAGGGTTTTGGGAAGGTTTTGATTTGCCAAAATACTTAGAATAATTAGGCAACATAGAAATATGAAAATCATCTTATAGGTGGTATGTGAAAATGCCTTCATCTTTAATAGTGACATGTTGTGCAAGTGTTGTGGGAAATAGATCAGTTGAAGTGGAAGCAAGGTCATTTAGGATGATATAATTGGAATTGGATGGTTGTGAAACTGTTTATTTGTTATTATTCATGAGGAATTTAGAACTAGGGTAATAGTTATAATTATGAAATTTAGCCTCTATATGTTTATAATATTGATAGGGCTACAGATCGATAGGAATGGTTACCTCAATCCCATCATGGGGAAATTTAATATATTAGTACAAGCTGGATGGGACAACCTATACTTTACGGATATAATGATGACCAAGAAGTATGTTTTAAGGAAACTCAATATCCATAGTATGCCATAAAGTATGATGGGAGATAGACCCAATAATTATTGGCAAACAAATAGTTTCATAAGATTCCTCTTCAACATTTTTATATGCCTTGATCATGATTGTTTCTGGCTAGATGTCCTTATAAGTATACCCCAATCATTGTACTAACTTGAGTGATACTATGTTCAACCTAGAACCATTGTTTATAAGAACACATTTGATTTTATGATTTTCAATAATGAATTTAATGTACATGGGGTTATTATGGCTAGGACCAAGAGAAGACATATCTCTCTAATCAAATGTGACTTGTCAGAAAGGAGATAAATGCCCTACAAGTGTTTGAAATTATTCAGAGTTAATGTCCTAAGAAATAGTGTATTTTTGAAGGAAGTCATTCAACATAGTTTGGTAGACTTCAAACATACACAAAAGATCTAAAATAAAAATTTGTATAGGGGTTTTAATTAGTTGGTCCAAGATACTATAAGGCTTTTCAATAGAAGCATGAGAGGGTTTATCCTTAGTTAGCATAGTTCTTAATTTTAGATTTGAAGGCATAATGTTCACATTTGGTCCAGGGTTGGAAAAGGTCAAAGGGCCATAGAGGGTGACTCATGAGCATCTAGTTGTTATTGCACAATCTAGAGTTGGTAAAGAGCCATTACAATTAGAATAAGGAGGCAAAGGGCCTTGGATGGTGACTCGCAAGCATCTAGTTTCATTTGTGTAATTTTGAGTTGGCAAAGAATCATTATAATTTGAAGAAGGGGGCCCAAAAATTGTAACTTGTAGAAATTGAGGTGTAAAGAAATTACTTGAACCTGATGTGGGATTACGTGAAGATGAGAGTGTTGACCCTATAATGGGGTGTATAGTACTTTGAGAAGAAATGGATGGTTCATGATCTTTGATGGTGATGGTGGTAATGTGATTTGTAGAAACACATACAAAGTTGCTATTATAATCATACGACATGTAGTTGTATCACAAGTTATTAACATGGGTATTATTATCCTAATTATGATCATGTTGAATTTGGTTTTGGCCTTGTGTCTATTAATGCTAGTTCTGGCCTCAATTTTGATTGTTTCTTATTGGCTAATGATGATTATGTTTATAAAATGGGTCTTTGTAGATGCCCATGTCCTAATTAGTGTTTCGCATTACATGTTTTACTTCAATTTTACCACTCTCAATAAAATCCTCAATGAGATGTTTCAATTTAACACAAATAAATGCCATGGCCAATAACATGATGAAAGTTAAAAAACTCATCTGCATAATACCAACAAGGCTTGGGTTGATCTTCAAGGAATAGCCTTGGTATAGGCCACATAATCAAATTAGCTACTATAAGATTTTGAAAGATGAACTCAATAGGCTCTTCCATTTATTAAATACTATGTATTTGTTGAATGCCATTCATAGAGGAGCCCTTTGTAAAGTAGTCGATGAATTAAGTGGGATTGGTTGCACATTTGGAGCTAGTGGAACCTGCACTATTTGCACATGCCTAGATTTTATCACTCTATTTCCCACCATGTTTTTGTTTTTATTAAAATCTTTAGGCATTTTTGTAGAAAAAAATTGAATAGGTGATTGGGTCTAATTAGACATTGGACCCTATGAATAAACCTTGGCAAAGAATTTAGAAATAAGCACCTTCTCAATATGCACACCCTTGTATATGATTTCCTCAAATGTGTTCGCAAAAGAAAGCCATAAATTATGATCTACCTTAGGGTGTAGGTTTTATGAAAATATGTCATCTAGTTATTTATCTAGTAGATTGTGTTGGAAGCATCCAACTAATGTTTTCCATCGTTATAGATATGTTGTGAAGTTTTCCCCATCTTATTGTAATTCTTTGCATAAGTTGACCACAATCAACTCATGTTCAATGGTGTAAGAGAAATGGTTGATTTTTTTAAAAATAAATCATTCCAATCTTATGTTGATACCTTAGGTAATTTGTGGAGTAAGTCCAAAGCTTGTGTAGCCAAACTGCATGAAAATATGTGAATCAAATAAACATTGCCATAGTCTACCTCTTGGCACAATATGAAAAATGCCTGGATATGTTCACAAGGATCACCTTTCCCTTTGTATTTATCAAATTTAGGTGCCAAAAATGAGGTGAGAAGGGTAATTGGATAAAACCTAAGTCTAATGGATATGGACATATCTCATCAAACTTATATTTATTTAATCAATTTCTTATCTTTAACCTTGACAAGATTTATTTCATCAAATTTCACTCCTACATGTTTGGTGTATTTGTATGTGGAATATAATATTGTTGGGGTGACATGTGCCCATGTTGAATTATTTTATTAGGGATATACACCCTATGATTTGACACTTTATTTTGGTTTACTCCTTGAGTCGAGTAGGTCAACCACTGATTCTAAGGTGGTTGATAAATATTCCCTGAAATATGCCACTATCAATTATATGTATACTACTATTTTTGAGGAGTCTATGGTTAGTTCACCAAAGGATGAAATGGTAGGGATGAACTTTCCAAAATTTTATGAACAATACACCCAACACGAATTTATTTTTTCATCCTTTGGTTCTATGAAGGGATAAGAGCCTCTTAGTGATTAAATAATGTATGCTCTGTGTCTAGTAAAACATGTTGCAAGACATCCCTAGGTTTGTTTTATTCAGATGAAGTGACAAGATCTATAATAGATGTAGGATCAACTAAGGTATGTTGTGTTCACTATATCACATTCTCTTGATCTTTATAATCCTCTTTGTTGATCAAAGTTGTAGCCAAAGAGTTTATTAAATCAATGATAAACTATTTTTTGTATTGTTGACTGATTTTCTTGATCTTGGTAGAAGATGTTGATCATTGGGATTATATTTTATGAGTGTTTCCTTTACCTTGATAGAATAATAAATATTATATTTTATGATGTGAGCAAGATATTTCTCTTGTTGTTACGCATCTACCCTAACAAGTGTGTGTAATTGTTCCATCAAGAAATCTAGTGGAAACCTAGTGCCTGATTCTATAAACCTTAGGAGAGATTCATATTTGTCTTTTATGGATTGATGTTCATAGTAACATTATTTAGAAAATATGGTTGTTGGGATATCTTTGAACACAATTAAGTTATCCTACCCATCATGAAAATACTTTTCCTTGTTACTAGGGTTGTAGGAGACCCCACTATGAATATACCTTTGCATCATGGTTGGAATATTATTCTCTACATTTTTCCAAGATGTGGAATTTTTTTTGCAAACATTTTAAAAATATAATTTATATATAATCAAATTAAAAGGTAGGACAAGGCTATAATAAAATAAATGGCATAGTACCAAACAATTAGAAGAAAGTGGTTATGAATTTACTCAAATTTGGTGGGTTGAAATCATCAATTTATAAGAGGGTAAGATAATTTTGGAACCTAAAGTGTAGGCTATCTAGCACAACAAACTTAGGTCAAAGATACATCAATACCATAAAATATAGATGTAAATATGATGAGTTGTGACTATAAAATTAGAAGAATATATTTTTGACTAGGAAAATAATAATGTGAACTAAGAAGATCAAAACTTGAATTAACACAAGAACTTCTAAGTGTAAAGCTAAAAACCAAAAGGGAAACATAACACCACCACATGGTAATACGATGGATAATGGTCCAGGGACTTAGAGAGTGAACAAATGCAAGATAATATAATTCCACAATGAGAATAAAATGATGATGAGTCTATGTAACAACCTTCAATCCAAATGATAAATTGTACCCAAGTTACTCAAACCATGTGCAAATGGTAAACCAATAACACCTTGGATTAGAACTTAGAGAGGTGAGATTTTGAATTTAGACAAAAAATGAAGGACTTTGAGATTTTACAATGTGGTAAAATGGTATAGCTCAAATGGATAACATAATAACATTGTTCAAAAAATACAAACATAATTTTTTGAATGATGATTTGAACAAGGCAAAGAGTATTTTTAGTTTGGTCAACATAACACATCTTTATTTGAATATAATGGAATATAACAAAGTATTTGGTGTTATTGATGAATTTTGGACTTCACATAAATATTTTGACTCAAAAATACCAAGTAATTAAAGGATAAAATGACAAACACACCTACGTACAATGTCCTAAATCCTAAAACTAACAAGGTTGCATGATACTATCGAATTCTATTTATATATGTGATCTTGAGAGCATTTTTAATTATTAATTTAAAAACAAAAGTTCATGAAATTATGGTTTTTAGTATCCCTTTTCTCTCAAGATTTTTTACAATGATGTGGAACTTAGAACTACTCACCCTGCATCAATAGTATATCCATGATAAGTGGGGTTGTTCTAAAACTAAATTTTCACACATCTGGATGGTCCCAAGTGTGGTTAACACTAGAAATGATCATGTCAATTAAATCCATGTCAACCATATTATTATGAAAATGTCTTGTCCTTTTTACAACCACTACATCCATCAATTGCTTAGTGTAGTGTGATGTCTGAGTTTCCCCTATGATTCGAAGCTGATAACCACTAATGAAGCTTGTTTTAACCACTCAAAATAAGTATCCTAGTGAGTCACCCTCAATTTATATACCCAACCATGGATTTGGGTTGAAATTATGCTAGGATATGAATAACTGGGTCAACTCTTCCCTAAATAACTCATGAGGAGGTGATGAACTCCCACTCACAAGAAAAAGTGTATAAAAACAAAGATAAGTGAAAAGATGTTATGGTCATTTTAGGATCACCAAAATCATAAAAATATGAGGAGGGCCATAGAAAATTTATTTTCATGTATTTGAACAAGTCAATAAATGAAAATAATGAACACTTTTATTCACCCAAGCTCCTTAAAAGGGATGGGGGGAGAGCATAAATGTAACACTCATTTTGCTAAAAAATAAACAATTTCAATAAAAAAGAACAAAAATAGAACTCTTGAGAGTATTTAGCTAATGTGAGAGTTCTTTTTAAGGAACGAAAATGAATTATGAATGAATTTTGATTTTGATTGTTATTGAAATGGATACTAAATTCATTAAAGCCTATAAAGAAGATGTTAGAAGTTTGAAATGATGGTGTGAATTATTTAGCAAAAACTTCTAGCTTGCTATTTTAAATCTTTGTTTTCTTACACAGGTCGATCTCATTATTCCAAAAAGTGATCTCACCATTCCATAATGCATTTCCATTATTATACATATCAATATTTCTAACATATAGATTAAAGAAAACATTGGTTTGTGACCTTGTTAATTGACAGAGCGATATCATTGATTAGTAGGGCTAACTCACTAAAGTATAGGGTGTTCCCACTAAAATGAGAAAAAAATTAATTAAAATAAACTATCAGTCACCTATCAGTTTCTATTATAGAGTGATCTCACCATTTTATAGGTCAATCCCACAAATCCATAGAGTGATCTTACTAATCCACACTGAGTTCCCACCATTCTAGAGAGTGATCCCACTGATTCATAGTGCGATATCACTGATATTGCAAAACACATAGGGAGATAAAAAATTATATAAAATTAATACCATCATTCATAGAAACATTCCCACCATTTTAATGGATGATCTTACCAATGTTCAAGTTGATCCCACCAACTTCTAGTGATCCCACTATTTCATAGGTCGATCCAATCATTTGTGTTAGAATCCATAAAAACGTAAAATGAGAGAAAAAGAAGTGAAAAATAGATTCTAAAGAGGGTTTGATCACAAAATTAGAAGGTATAAATACTTGTGTTATGTGTGAGTGTCATCGAGCATGCCAAAATGTAAAGTAGGATTACAAGATGTGTTAGTCAAGAAAATTTATTATAAATAAGCATATAGACACTAAAACATCAAACCCACTCCCTCATAAGGTATTGCAAATGAATTATAAGATATATTTAAATAAGTAATACTACCAAAAATTCCAAATAAGGTCCCTCCTTATAAGAGCAGCCAAAAATCATGTTTTTCTTTGGATTTGGTACTCCAAATCAACATCAACGATGAGTAGAAATTTGTTCCATCATTTCCTAGTGCACCAATGGCTTATGCTCATGAGTTTGATCAATTTGTGCCAACATGTGAAGCTTTGTGGAAATAATTATACATAATAACATTACATAATTTAATATCTCTTAATAAATGGTGAATCCCTATATTTATATCTTTATAAAAATGTTTAGAATCAACCATGACCATCCATCTTGAGATCAAGATGTGTGACCGTGAAGTGATTCAATTTTGGAGGGACAAGCCATAAATATGTCCATTAATATTTATAATAATGGGGCATTGATGAGGCATAAGAAGGCTTAATCTTAATATTTGTTCCATTAATGTCTTATGGATGCCACCCCATTGGTGATGTCATGGGATTATGCAGATTTGAGGAATGAATTTCCAATTAATAGATTTTCAATAACTTCCATGGATTGTTCACTTAGGATCTTGATTTAGTTTAATTTGCTTAAGTGGCTTGCTTAAATTTTTATAATTTTATATAAATTTGTTGCACACTTAATAAACCTAGTTGGAAATGTCATTTTATTGAGTTGTAATTTGATTAAAGCATAATTAAAATAAGGTGTCATTTGCATATGAAATAATACCCCAATTAAGGCATTATGGATGCGAAATAACACATACACATGATGTGTGTTTCCAAATTAAAATAATTTAGTGGTCCATAGTGTCATTTTGTGTGGTCACAATTTGACTTGAAATGATTTTAGAAAAGATAATTTTCACATAAAATGCATTACCCCATTCAGGGATATATTAATCCTAAATCGACCCCTATTTATGACAAGTTCAAACCATTTAGTGCATTTTAGTGATTTTCACCTAGATTGTGAATTGTCATAGAATATTTCTTAGATTGACAATTGTATCATAATAGTGATAGAAATTGGACGTCTACACCAACTAGTAAAATACTCAGGTTGGGTAATACTTCAACAAACTTATATGAAGAAAGGACAAAGACAGTGGTTTGGGTAGGTGAAAAAAATTTCATAAGGATGGAAATAGAGGGAGATAGATGATATGGTTCCATTAAAGTTACAAATTCATTAACAAATGGTTCAAAACCCTAAAACTCAAATTAGGCCTGCAAGACCTAAAGCCATTTTTAGGCCTCGAGACCCCATGTTCATCTTGGTGACATAATCAAACCCTCAGGTAGAATTAAGACCATGAGTATGTTTATAATGATGTTTATGATCCTAAGAAGGTTATTTCAAATAGATGAAAGTTTGAAGATGTCAAATTTGTTCTTAAGACCACCCTTGAGATTTAGTAAACTAGTCTATCACCTTGAACCATCATTTTAATGGTCATATCTCACCAAGCATAGGGACTAAAATATAGTGATATTATGGGGATATGGTAACCCCTATGACCTCAAAATCCATGTAATAAAGAGTTTATTTAAGGAAACTATCTTTATGAACAATCATTAACCCTATAACCTACCTAGAAAGCTTATGAAAGAATGCAAATTTGCCAACTTGCACTAAATACTATATTTACAAGAGGTATGGGGCCAAGATTAGTTCATGGGTTTTATAAGGGTCTATGGGATCAAAATCCATGGCCATAAGTTTTGTATTGTATGTATGAACTTTATGAACCATTCTTAAGATGGTAGACCTCCAAAACCATGCTTAAACCCTATCATAGACCCGATGGGAGAAATCATGAGATATTTGAATATAGATAAATTGAAATGGCCTTAAGAACACCTTAATTACATATTCCACTAGAGTATATCCCACTCATGGTATTGCTTTTATGGAATGTTGTATGGGCTTGTCAAAAATGGTACTTTTATAGGGTTTTGAGCATAAGATAAGGTATAAAACTTGATGGAGAGTTTAAAATCATAGGGAAGGGTATTTTGAGGAATATTTAACATATTTAAACTAATAACCACTCTATTTTCATCATATAAACACTCTTATAGGTCTGCACCAAACAAGTAGTCCAAGAAAGCTAGTAAAAGGAGTCTTAGTCACCTAAATGGGGTGAAATTACAGGTGTATAATGTTGGTTAAGCACATGTAATGTTGTATAATGATCATTTAGGTCTAATAAATTATAAATAACATATTATTAAGGTCTTATACAAGTTTTATGGCCATTTAAGTAAGAAACAATCAAGTAACTAGGCCTGGTAGACTAGTAGGCCTACTTGGGTCTATAAAATAAGTTGCATATTGGAATAGAGGAATATTTGAGGATTAAATGTAGGTTAATTAAAAAAAATTTACTACCTTATGAAGGCTATTAGATACACCTCATATTCATCATGAAGGAGAGGGCAATTTCCAAGTCTAGTCAACATGCACAAAGGATGGTGGAGTACTAAATGCTTCATGGAGGCCTATTTATAACTAATTTATGATTTTTTAATTATAATTAAGATATTATTAACCTTATTTTTAATGTATATTCATTTAATGGGGTCAACCAAGTCTTCACCAACCCCCATCATTCCAATTCAATGCTCAAAGTTTCCCATTAAAGACCACCAATGCGTGGAGGGAGTATGAGGACTGTTATGGTTGCTTGTGACTATTATGGAGTAAATGATGATCATTATAAATACTTAATGATTTATTAATGACATATTTCCCTCAATTTTATTTATATTTTTATATAAATTGAGGCTCTTAGGCCATTTTAGACATCCCTCAACTGGTTATGAGGAAACTTTGCCTATATTTTCATCTTGTAGACGTCTTGAACTAATAATGGACTATTTTTATCTTCTTCAATACTAGTATAGTGTGTTTATGCTTGTTTTATTTTCATATGTGTAATATTTATCTTACTTTTTAGGTCATTGTCTAACCTAGATGCTAATAGGGTGTTCTATGCATGTCATATGGTGTGTAAAAGTGTTAACTGATTGAGTTTGTAGTGGAACCTGACTATTATGCACCTTAGATTAGAAATTACTATCATGGACCTCATGTTCTAACCATGTAACACATCCTCTATTTGAAACACTATCATGTAGTATATCTTGTAGATAGTAATTTATCTGATTGTCTAGTTCATTAGTGTTGTTTAAGGTTAAATATAACGGATAGTATTGGTGCATCACCGTCTTTAGATTAGGTTTCCTTTTATGCATACCTTCTATCCATTTTAAACCCATTATCAGTAGGTATTAGTTATTTTATCCCTAATGGATGCATCAGGGTAGTTAGCTCAAAAAACTAGAGGTTTCATCCTCCTATAGGTCACCCACATCCTTTGGACCAATCCCTTATTACCCCAAACTTGGAGGTAGGCCTGAACAACCTCCTCCTAGGGTGTAGTTTGGAGTGTTAATAGGTATACGACTACTTTAGTAAATTGATGTCCTTAGGTACCATAGGCATTTTGTGTGTATGGTATGCTAGTGTGATCATGTATTGGTTATGATTTGTTAAGTATGATCTTGAGTACTTAGTTTTGTTTAATCTTACAAATGAAATTATGTATCATTAAGTATGAATAGCTTATAATAACATTGTATGTCATATTTTTCATGTAATTTCTTAATTTTGTGTATTTATAACTTAAGATAATGATAAAATATAAAAACTTAACTTAAAACATAACACACCTAAATTTAAAACATAAAACACAAAATAAAGGATTGAAAAATACAAGATATAAATAAATTAAAGATAATATATGAAATATCAAGACTTAAATATATAACATAATATACTAAACACAACTAACAAAAAAATAGTAATTTTTTAAAAAAGAGTAACCAACTTAAAATCAAGATATAAATCATTCAAGACTTAAGTTGAAAACAAAAATGTATTTTAAACACAACAACCAATAGAATAAATAAACAAACAAATGATTCAAATAAGAAAAATAAAGAAACACTCAAACAAAATAAATAGTATAAATATAAAATTAAAATGACTCAATCCCAAGTAGATTCAAGACTCAAGTGTTTACCAAATTATACTTAAACACAACAAAACAAATAAGATAGTCAAAATACAAAGTAAAATTAACTTAGACTCGAGATACAAAATATCAAGATGTAAGTTAATAAATTTTTTATCAAACACAAAACAAATAATAAAATAAAAATTATAAAAACAAACAAACAAACAAACAATGTAAAAAACATAAATAAATAAAACAAACAAATTAAATAAATAGTATAAACAATCACAAGCACATATTATAAACCACTTAAAATCAAGATATGAGTAATCAAGACTCAAGTGTTAACAAGACGTACTAGATGCAAACAAAAAACAATCTAAATATAAAAATCAAAAAAATAAATCCCAAGTTATGACATGAATCAAGCATAAAATTAATTGTGCTTAAACACACAACACTCAAAACACACAAGCAATAAATTCAAATAAGTGAAACATACCAAACACAATGCAAGAAAGATAAAGAACTCAATGCAATCAATCAACAAATATGCATGTGTAATTGAGGTGTTATGATTTGGATATTGTGCCCCTAGGCTAAGGGGATAATGGATTGGTTTCAGTAATAGGGGGATTAGAAGAAGAGGAAAGGGATCATTGAGCTGACTCCAAATTCCCAAATGCAAGTGGATGTTGCCTACATAGTCCTATAGAATTCAAGCCAAATGTAGTTCTCCTAGAGATATGGGATAGAAGAAAAGTGATGAAAAGTAGGTATATGATAATAGAGAATAAATAGGAATTAATATACTAATAAAATGGTGAGAGTGTTTAGGTATTAGAAATGGAAATTAGAGTGCACCAAATGCACAATGCCCATGGGTTAGGTAATGATTACCTGTAAAACGATGAGAGCATAAGGTAAAGATTGCTCATACGAAAAGATATTAATAAAAATAAATGAATAAAAATAATATTAGTGCATAAAATTAAAATTAAAAATGCTCATAAAAGTGACTCACAAAACTATGATAACATTTATATGAATCAAATTGGCTGAGCAAACCCGAGATGCCCCATGCATCCAAGTGATGCCTACATAATTTATGTAGACCTTAGGCCAATGTAGTTCTACTAGAAATGGGAGGATAATGGTAAATTGTTATTAAAATTAATTGGTATATATAAGAGGTTCCATCCCATAAAATTTTTAAGGCTTTATATCTTGCATGGAAATTCTAAGCCAATTTTCATGATTTTGTGATTTTTAGTGTTTTTCTAGGTTTTTTCAATGTTTTTGGGTTTTTTAGAATAATGAAATAAAGGTAGTATGTTTAAATGGAAAAAAAATCATCTATAAAATATGCTTGTCCTTAGGTGGAGGATCAAATAATATCTAAACTAGCTGTAATGGTATGACCATCACAAACCAATAACATAATTTGAAGCATATGGAAAAATCATGCAACAACAAGATATGAATATGAATGGTCCACAAAGGGGGAAATAAATGATGAGAATCAATTAGAGTAAGTTTTCAAGGAAATATTAGGTAGGTAACACCATTTTTTGACATACCCTAAAACACTTATCTAACAAAAGTTGTTAATGTTAATCGTTGTTGAAGTGCCTTTGTAAAATAGTCATTAAATCTACTCAACATCTGTTCATAATCATGATTATCATTTGTAATAGGAATGACATGAGAAATGAATAAATAGTGGTCTAGAGAATGGTATGATAGGATAAATAGGAATGGTTTGGGGAATGACATATTAGGATAAATATAAATGGTCTAGGGAATGGTATGATACAGAATGAAGGTGAAAATGGTGCCCCTAAATTATGACTCCTATAGATAATGTCCCTTTTTTAGTTAATCATATTATCATTTCAATTAAATTATGTTAATGGGTTCCTTAAACTCTTTCCCATATGGTGTAGCTAGTCTATATGCCCTAGAACCATAACTTACAATAAAAATGAAAGTCCCAAACCAATTGGATTCAAACTTACCCTTCTTCTTGAACTCATCATTGGTATTCTTTTGATTCTATTTTAGTACCAAATCAACAATTTTGAATTCTGAAGGAAGAATACACTTGTTATAAATGTGACAAAGCTAATTTTGGTATGCTCTCAAATTATCTAATTCATCTTGTTATTTCTCATCCAATAGTTCCAACACTTTTAACCTAGCCACTCTATACTCTTTCTCATTAATGATATGATGTATATAAATGTGTAGAGAGGGAAACTCAATCTCGATAGGAATAATGGCTTCAGATCTAAAAACTAGGGAATAGGAAGTAAGACTTATGAGTATGAAAGTAATGGTATGGTAATCCCATAAGGCTGGGAATAATGATAGATGTCAATCATGACTAACATCATTGACAATATTTTTCAATATTTTTACAATGGTCTTGTTGGACGCCTTGGGTTGGCCATTATCTTGAGGGTAAAAGGCCATACATGTTTTATGTTTTCTTTGAAATTTGGAATAGAGATACTTGACATATTTATTTTTAAATGGGACACCATTATTAGTGACAATGGTGAAGGGGATGTCATAGCAGTATATGAAATGGTAATGAATGAGCTTAGAAATATATTTACCAATTATATATGTGAGGGAAATGGCTTCAATCCACTTAGTAAAGTAACATGTGGAAGTTAGGATGTGCTTGTGGCCATCTGAGGAAGTAGGGTTCACTTTTGCTATGAGATCAAGTCCCCAACTATAAAATGACCATTGTATTGTGATTGGTTGGAGCATCAAGGAAAGAACATGTATAAAATCACTATGTCACTGACATGCATCACACTTCTTAAATATATACAAGCATATGTTTCCATTGTGGGCTATTAATGCCCAGTTTGAAGGAGTTTTTGGCAAGGACTAAACCACTAGTGTGGGATCCACAAGTTCCTTCATGTACATCCTTTAATGTTAATTGAGATTATCATAAAGATAAATAATGAAGTGATGTTCCATCATATCCCCTATGATAGAGCATGTTTCTAAGTAATGTATATCAAGTGATCTTATGGATGAAGGATTTATCCTAGTTTCATGATAGGTGTAGGGGAAGAATGTGGTCATGAAGATAATTATACAGGTCTTGGTACCATAGAACATCAGGACCAGAAATATCACATACCATTTCTAAATCCATTCATTCATGATCCAATTGAATGAAGTTCTTAATGAGGAATTGATACTATTTAACACTATCATCCACTTATAACATGGATCCAATAATTATCATTGCATCAGTTGATTAGTTGTTCACCCTTGGTTTTTGATCAAGCTAAAGATCTTTAAAATGTGACTTGAGATTATGTACCATATTATTGTAAGGTACAATCTTATCATACTTTGTTTGGTACTGGTTTGTGTCCTAGTTAATTATTAATTAGGAATCCCTATATACCATCAACTACTTAATGTTTCATTATATGGTGAGATAGAGTTATGCAATGAGAGCTTAATAATTAGACATGATGAATTTATATTGTAAACCAATGTGTAATGTCTTGGGAATGAGATCCCATTATGGTGTAATAAATAAGATACTAGCCCCAAATCAATGGGATGTGTATGATCCATTGAAATATAACTTCCATTATTTGGATTCAATAGTAGCTAATTCTAGAGTTCATATTGACTCATCTAGGAAGTCAAATTTGAGTCGTTACATGTCTAATAGAGCAGCTTTAGCAAGTTGGTGTATGAGAACTTGTCCCTTGATGGAATTTTGATTCTAATATTTGATCTTATACTCGCTTAGCCTCATTACCCACTTAGCCATGTGCCCTATTAAGTTTACCTTTGACAAAAGGTATTTTAGTGGATCAAACATGGAAATAATAATAGTTTTGTTGTTTAATATATAGTGGCACATATTTTGGGAAGTGAATACCATATCTAAACAATATTTATAAATTGGTGAATAATTGTAATCATAGGTAACAAGTGTCTAGATTGGATAGTAGATGACATGTTCTTTATCCTAGCTGTCATGTTGGGCTAATAATGCCCCTAGTGCATGTTTTGTCACTGATAAGTAAAGAATCAAAGGTTGGTCTAGTGTAGGAAAAATTAGAACTAGTGGATTAGAAAAATAGGTCTTAAATTATTTTAATGATTAATAAAAACTTGCATCCCACTAAAATATAACACCTTTCTTCAAAAGGTGTGTTAAAAGATGGCACTTGTCGGCTAGAAGAGAAATGAACTACCGAATATATTGAATATTAACATATAAGCTATGAATTTATTTTATATTTGATGGTGGAGGCATCTCCAAAATGTATTTGAATTTATCATAATTGACTTTTATTCCCCTGTGTGAAACAATTAACCCTAACAATTTGCTTGAAGTGACATCAAAGACACATTTCTTTGGATTTAGATGCACCTTTTATTCATGAAGTATCTCACAGATTATTTGTAGACTATTAAGATGTCCTACTCTATTTTGCATTTGGATAATATATTATCAATGTAATCCTCAATAATGTCATGTATCATGTCATGGAAAATGATAGTCATAACATGCTAATAGTTTACTTTGGCATTTTTTAATCCAAAAGGCATGACTTGATAGTAACATGTCCCCCACAAAGAGGTTAATGCTATTTTATATTGGTCATCAAGTACAATATTGATCTAATTGTATCCTGAGAAGACATCTATCATGGACAACATCTCATATCTTGATGTTGAATATGTGATCATGTCAATGTTTGGTAGAGGGAAGTCATCTTTTGGGCATGCTTTTTTGATGTCCCTAAAATTAGTACATAATTGAATACCTTATGATTTCTTGTTGACTGGTACAATGTTTGATATCCATTCAAAATAATCTAATAATATAATGAAGCCTATTGCTAATAACTTTTCTAGCTCTTTCTTGACTAGTATAACGATGCATGGATGCATTTTTTTATGCATTTTTTTCTTGATTGGCTTGGAATCTAGGTGAACTACAAGTTGATATACCAATAAATAAGGGTATAATCCTAGTATATCAGAATAGGACCATACAAATATATTGATGAATTCCTTTGATTTAGTAATGATAAAATCACGCTCCTTGGTAGTGAGAGATGCACCTAGGTAAACTATATTTGGGTCATCATAGGTAACAATATTCAATTTTATGGTATCCTTTCCAAGGATTGTAGATCCATCCTATAGAATAGTTGTAAGTGAAAGGAAATGACCATATTCATCACTTTTAGAACTACATGGCCCACCCATATAATAAGAATCTAAATATATCATTTCTAATCCTGGCCAATTGATAAATAATTTAGGAAAATCCTAAACCAACTATGCAAAGATTTAGTACTCTTCTAAATTGATACTAGAACCAACAGTAATGTTTGGACTATGGTGACTCTTTATTTTTAGTTTTTCACTAACTTAAAGGTGCCTCAAAAATATTTTCACCTAAATATATCAATGTTTTAATTTGTTCATAACCAAGGAATTTTTCCTGCTCTCTGAAGTAGGCAAAAGTATCCAAGTGGAAGTCAAAGCCTTGTTTGTGGTTAGCAGATAACAAGATATATCTAAGACCCATGAATTTTTCAATATATTATTCATTATAGATGTCATCGAATGGTACAATTAATTCTTTATGGTCCCAATAGATGATGCTCATATGATGAAGGGAAAGGGGATAATAAGGCATAATGGTAAGAACAACATTGGTACACAAAGGTTGGTGTTTAAAAGATCATCATAAGAGCTATAGTGGGTAGTTATGACATTTTCATGAGTATTTTTTTCAGTAAATGAAGTATTGTCACTCTCAAACTTGATGAGGTCACCCCTAAGTAGTATAAATCCAAGGCCTCGACTTCTTATATGTGATATCATGTGTATTGACTAAAGAATACATGGGCTCTTGGCCCCAATATTTTTCCTTGATAGTCTATATTGTCCATGATCATGTTCAATATGGGGTATTTAAATATATGATATAAATTAATAAAACATTCACGATGCAACCAATATCCCTCAACACTAGTGGCTCAATCTTGATTGGGTGATGTATCTATTATAAATATAATTGGATCTTATAGAGTGGATTTGGATTTCTTTTGCCAAATTATGTTGGGCCTACCAAGAATAGGTTTGGTTATTCCATAGGACATAAGAGATTTAAGTATTTTTCCAACATGGAAAGCATCCTAAATGCAGTATGTGCAAATACCCTCATTCAATGTTAAAATGAGTGGAAATTTTGTTAGAAGGTGGCTTGGAAGAAGTGGAGGCAAGGTCACTGGGATCAATATACTTAGATTTTGGAGATTCAAGAACTAATACTTTCTTATTTTATCCACAAATTCATTACTTGGATAATAGTTATAGTTCCAATAATCAAACTCTAAATGATTGAAATATAGATATGGCTAAAGATCACCATGGATAGTGACTTCTAACCTAGTTGTGATGCATTTGCACTACTCTGACCCACGCTGGAATTACCAATGGTAAAATGTGGTGGTCTCAAAATAGAATAATTAGTCATTTATTGAGTTTTAGTTGGCCTATGAGGAGTAACCTTGATAATGGCAACATGATTGTTGGTAATATTCCCCATGATATTATTCTAATCACAAGGAACCCTCCTATAGCTGACTTGGTTGGCTTGGGTATCATGATCCTAATTATAGTTATTTTGGTTCTAGTTCTATATTTTTCCTTGTTATTGATGTTGGCCCTATCCTTGGTTTATGATTGGTACTACTGTTAATTGTTATGCTTATGGAAGGGGTTCTTGTAAATTCCCATTTCCTAATTTTTTTTGGGTACTCATTTTTCTAATTGAATTTCCCCATTATCAAGCAATTTTTCAATTATGTGTCTTAACTACATATACCTATAGATGAAATGACCAACCATACAATGGTACTCATAATAATCATGGTCATGATACCAATCTAGTTGGGGTTGGCCCTCTAAAAATAGCTTTGGAATGGGTCATATGATCATGTTTGTAGAAATAATTTTTGAAACAATACTTCAATAGGATCTCGAGGTCACTAAAAGGTCTATCTTTATAGTATTCTCATTACAAGGGATCTATTTTAAGTGGAAGATGAGGGTTAGGTGGAGTGTTTTGCATATGTATTGGTTGTATTATTTGTACATGCCTTGCCTTTATAACCTTATTATTGACCATGTTTTTATTTTTAATAAAGGCCTTTGGTTTTTTAGTTATGTTACTCTAGATTGGTGCTTGATTCAACATTTTATTTTGCATCTAGCCTTGATTTGTTCTTTGGGCCTGAGAATATATATTGATAAGGCCCTTACTAATAAGTGCCTTTTCTATCTGCACCCCTTTGTCAATTATTTCTTCAAACACGTTGTCATAATTTAGTTTGAGATTATGAGCGATCTCAACATTTAGATTTTGTGAAAAGATACCAACTAATTATGTATTAGGAAACTTATGTTAAAAATATCTAGCCAAATCTCTTTACCAATGTAAATATGCTTAGAATCTCTCTCCTCCACTTTTCTTGATGTTGCACAAATCGATGACTGTCAATTCATGATCTATGTTATAAGATAAATGGTTGATAAATTTTTTTGAGAGGTCATTAAAAGTAGTTAATAATCCCTTAGGTAGCTTGATAAACCAATATAATTCTTATCCACCTAAGCTACATGGAAAAATATGTAACAAATAAACATTGATGTATATGACCTCTTAGCATGCTACAAAGAATGCCTTTAGATGCTCTCTTGGATTTCCATTCCCTTTGTACTTGTTAAAGTTAACATATCAAAGTGAGGTTAGAAAGACACCTAAAAATAGATGACATTAAATGGGTAAGGGCATATGTCATCAAACTTAATAATTTTTGGGTGTTTATACACCTGCTTATAGGTCTGAAACTACCCATTTATTGTATTTCATTCTTAAACATTGGGAATAGTCTATGATGAAAGGAGGGTACTTTACTTAGTATTAGTGAACTATTGGCCTTGGTTAGAATTAGCATAAGTGGAAGTGGATCCTCCTTATATGGTTTGTTTTGGAATATGCACACTATATCCTTAATTCTACGTTTGACACGGGACATACTATTGGTTTAGATTGGAATTGGAATAGGTGAGATGTTATTCTTGAGGAAGTTGTTGTTATGAATAGTAAGGAATTTATTATTGGTCCAATGTAATATATTGTTGGTTTTGTGGAATTTATTGGTTATTCAAAAGAATTATTTATTGTTATTTTTGGTATACAAAGGAACTTCAAGTTATTATTGGCTTACAAGAGGAACTTGTTATTGTGAATTGGAAGAGGCTAGTAATGTATTTTATGAATGATCCATGACTTATTGAGGTGGTAGATTATTGAAAACCTACTGAGACTAGTTTGAAACCTATTGTGAATGGTCTGGTATCTATTTTGAGTCATTAGGTACCTATCTTGCAATGACAAGATTATACTAATGGTTGAAAAAAAGATGTTATGTATCAAGTGGAACTTGTTGTGAAACATTCATTAGCATGAGTTATTCAAGAGGAGCCAAAAGGTCAAATGTAGGATTAAATAGGTATTGTTACACCTATTCAATTAGATGATTTTTTTTTATATAGATGTGGTATTAGCAGTGGTCAGTTTTGGAGTTTGAACATGAGGTTTTTCTTTTAGTCACTCCTCTATTCGAAGTAGGGTGTGTAATTGTTTTATCCAAAAGTTAGGTGGGAACCTGGATCTGGATTCTATTAGCCTTATGAGAGCTTCATCTTCATCTTCTACAAGTTGATTATCAAATTGAATTTGACTTGATCTCACAAGGGGATGGTTATTTTCAAGCACAATTAGATGTTCACCTTCATCCTTAATATATGTGGAACCACTACTATGTCCCAAAGGATCATAAAAATTTTCTTCTTTAAAGATAGGTTCATAAGAGCCCCCACTGTGAGTATATATGTGCATGATCGATATGGTTTTTGGTACTTGGTCTTAGAAAGTGTTAAAAATGTGATCTTGGTTCAGCTTGGTAAATTTGGAAATGATATATAATGGTACCTAGAATTCAAAATGAATTTAGAAGTGTTTGTCCCAAGAAGAATAAGTGGAAATGGTTTGGCTTAAGAAACTCAACATCTAAAGAGAAACCTAGAATAAGGACAAATGGTTTTATTTTATAATTGTTTGAAATTGGTCTTGATCTTGGTTGGTATTTAACTTTAATTCAAGATGAGATCGAAATAAATTTAAATGGTTTGGAAATTGGGAATTATTTGGGTACAAACATAAGTCTAAACCAAAAAATAAATGGGTAACGCAACCTTACCAAGTGAGACAAAGGTTATTGTTTGAAATGGTAAGAGAACACTAAGAAAAAGACTAAAGTTTAGTTTAGAAATGTGGTAAACATAATAGCATAAAATTAAACTTAGGGTCTAGGCTAACACAAGAAAACCTAAGTCCAATTTTAGAATGGAAATGGTAGTGTAACCATACATAGTGAGACAAAGGCTATTGTTTCAAGTGGAAATCAAATGTGACACAAATGACCAAGGTTAGTTCAGAAATGCATAACACCTCCATGTGAAAATATGTGGAAATCTGTTTAAATTTTCTTGGTCTAAAAAATTGGTGCACTTGTTTTCAAATAAGGTCAAGAACATAGTACAGGTGTTAACAAAATTACTCCAAGTAATCATGTAAAAACTAACACAAGTTATGAGATAGTCACTGAATCCTTTCGATATAATTAATTTTGAGAGGATAAAATTTAAGTTTCAGTAAAATAAATTAATTATTGAACATTATTGGTAGGTTTATTTATGGGCCCCCTTCTCTCAAAATTTCATACATGGAGGCAATATTCAGACGCTGTTAACCTATGTACCCCTGTATTGGTGATTTATCCATGGCAAATTGGATTCCATCCCTAAGTTTTTGATGGAAAACTAAATGATCATGATATAACTTGTGTTATGTGGAAAATTTAGACTAATTTGTCAATTAGATGTCAAACCTTATAGCTTATTATAAGAGGGTCTTATCCATTTTGTAACCACTTCATCCATTAATTATTAAATGAAGTGTGATGTGTAGAACATGCACACTCTAAGATTTTATTCAATTGTTAGGTTAACCTCTCAACCACTATCCAATGAACACAATCTTAATTTGTATACTCCACCAGATAGTAGAGTTGGTACGATGTTGGTCGATGAAACCCTAGTTCAACTCACCCCTAAAGATTAGTAGGAAGGTGATGAAATCCACCCCATGAGGTTGAAATAAAATGGAAGGAAGAATGATTTTTTTATTATTATTCTTAGGACCCCACGAACGGGAAATAGAAGAGCACCCAACAACAAAAAATTATTCAGGTAAGGTACATAAACAAGTAAACCAATGTGTTTTTGGTCAGTCAGGATCATTAAAGGGGGAAAGGGGAGAGAATAAACATGATTTATTTACAAAAATAATTGAAAAACAAACAAATCTAATCACATAAAAAAATTAAATGCTCTTAATAACATAAAATAAATGGTATTTTACTATTTTTAAGCACTAAATTCCAAATGTGGACAAAATTTGTCTTTGTAGATTAGTTGTAAAAGTAAAAAACAGCTTAAATGGATTAAAAAACTTGAAAAATGAAGGGTTAATTTGTCAAACAAAGATTTTAATTAGCCAAAAAATAAATTCTAAGAATTTTAAATTTTTAGGAAATCTACCACAGGGTGACTTTGTTGTTTAGTAGAGCAACCTCACCAATTACACGTTGACTTCATTATTTTACAAGAAACCAAACAATATATTTTTGGTGACCTTATCGATTAGCAAGGCTACCTCACCGATTATTGGGTGAATTCACTAATTTCAAAATAAAACATAGAAAATACAAATTATACCTTAAGTTATTTCATTGTTTGTTTTAAAAGTTCACTAAAATGTAGGGAAATATTGATGTTTTCATGTAAATATAAAAATGTGACTTTGCTAATTATATTTGACCTCACCGAAATGCAGGTCAACTTCATTATTTTCTTAGTAACTTCACTATTTCCTAAAAAACACAAAAATAATGTAAAACAATATAAAATAACCTCACCAATTATGCAAACAACCTCATTGACACATATAGTGACCTTGGAGATACACGGGTAATCCTTGTTATTTCATAAGGAAACTTCAACACTACACATGGCGACCTCACCAATTATCAAAAAACACCAAAATGGGAAAATTAGAGGAAAAATGAATAAATAAACACCACAAATTGGTTTGATTGTTTAACTAAAAAACTTAAAGAGGTCCAAAGTATGTTTATGATATGTGGGGTCCCACCGGGTGTGCCATTCTGTAGAAAAAGATTACAATATGGGTTAGTTTATATTATTAGTATGAAAATAAAAATACAATCATGAAATGAAAAACTTAAAACTTGATCCTTAAGGTGAGTTATAATCACTAAAACAAAGAAATCATTACATGAAGATGAATAATACATTCACCTTACTCAAGACTCCCTTAGGTGATTGTTATGCAAATGATTGATTAGTTTATGGATATAAGAGTCTTTATCAATTCATGTATTCAATTCAACAACACCTCCCCTTGTCCATTTTAGCTTTGTTCACTTTGGATGAAGAATGGTGAAGCTTCTTCGAAATAATTTGGCATTAATTCTTTGCACATAAAATTCTTAATTAAAAAATGGTCATCATCCTTATATTTATAACTTTATCGGAATGATATGAGACCAATTATAATAAATTAAAATTCATTGTGGAAACCTTAGAAAAAATCAATTTGAGAAAATCTCTAGCAAGAGTGAATCCATGCTTCCTCATCTCCACTATGATTTGAATTTTACTTATATTTCTACCTCTTGGAATCACAATGAAAACTAACCACATGGCTCCCATACTCATAATGATCTTAATAATATTTAGTGGAATATTTTCCTCTCAATAAAGGAAAAACTTTTGAACTCAACATTTTACATTTGCATAGTATTCAAAATAGTCAACTACAATGAAACAACAATGAGAAAACAATAAGAAATACTCAAACTTACATTTATGCAATGTGAATCCAACTTCCATACATCTCATTATGCTTGATGATGTTTTCTAATCTCTCTTGATAGTCTCTGTTCCTCCTCATTTTAAATGAAATATATAGGTTAATATTTATATAAAATAATTCCTCTTAGATGCGTATGATAATTACAAGAGTAAAAAATTGAAGTAAAACACTTCATGCCATTTCATCTTCCCATGCATCGTTCTTAATTCTCTTTGACCTACCTAGACTTATTTTTATCATTTCCTAGCCTTTTAAACTACTAATAAATCAATTGAATCCACCAAAGTGAAGCTAAACATTTTCAACCATTTATATTCATGTGGCTATGGAGGTCATTAGTAGCCAAGGACAATGATATTTCGAAGGCCATACTTTTTCATACGAATTCAAAATTAAATGCCATTTTTAAAAACTTATGTAATTTTTTGAGAGGAATCAAAATTTGCAATTATAAATTAGTTTTGAAACAAAACATATGTTGTTTTAGCCTGTACAATAGAAACTAACACTTTTTAGGTCTTAGCATTATGTAGATTACTCATATTTGATAGTTGATTATTTTACCAAGTTGGATGATATACATGATCAAATTTATGATCAATTATGTCCCATGGTTAAAGCATAACCTTATCAACATTGTAAAACTAGTCCAAAAGGGATATAAGATGAGATTTGAGGATGGAAAGTGCATACTATATGATATAAATTGTAGTAATAGGCAGATTATAGATGTCAAGATGATGAATAACATAAGGTTTCCTTTGAGAATGAAAAAATAATTATCATTAGCATTTAAAACCATTACAATTGATCAATATAATATTTGGCATCTCAAGTATGTTCATTTGAGATTTAGTGGGTTGAATCTTCTCTATAAGAAATAAATGGTAAGAGAACTACTTTTAATTGAACAACCAAAACAAATTTGTGAGGGTTGCATATTGAGGAAGAAATATAGAACTGTCTTTCCCTCAAGTAATTCATGGAGGGAAAGGGATTCACTTGAGCTAATACATTTACATTTTTTTGGTCCCATGAAAACCCCCTTTATATCCAAAAATAAGTATTTCATTACATTCTTAGATGAATTCATTATAAAGATAAGGGTTTGATTCTTAAAGCATAAGAATGAAACATTTGATATCTTTAATCAATTCAAGGCCATGGTTGATGGATATATTTTACAAGGATAATATGATCATGAAATGATAAGGTATACACCACAAAAAAATTGTGTGATTTAAAGGAAACATGAACTATTCAAGAGATGGAAAGGAACATGATAAAAGTCAAGGGATTGTCAAATGAGTACCAGGCTAAAGCAGTTACAACAACAATTTATTTTTTGAATCTTCTAAGATTGTTCATGACATAATTCCTCAAGAGGCATGGAGTGGTATAAAATAAAGTGTTGAACATTTAAGATTTTTTGGATGTGTGGCATAGGCACATGTTCCAAATCAAATAAGAATACGGTGGGATGACAATGGATAAAAATGCGTCTTCATTGGATATAGTAAGAAATCAAAATCTTAAATGATGTAAAATCCAATAAAAAATGAGTTAATAATCAATAGTAATGTTCAATTTGTAGAGGATGCAACATGGAATGATAGACAAAAATAACAAGCGCAATAAAGAGTTAGTGGACACTTATTTGAAATTAAACCAAAAAGTGATATAACCATTTCTAAACCAAGTTGGAGTCCTATTTCACAAAGGACTTGTTGTTTACTATAAAATCCTGCTCCAAAAGGTACTTATGATATTAAATGTTTTAGAGAGAAAAGTGAGAACAATAAGGGACTTCATTCCTTTGTTTTAGGATTAATGCTTGATCAATCCAGGGTATGGCTATAGGTGTGTGGCTCCATGACGTAACTCGCATATAATAGATTCTTAGAGATGTAGTAATACCATCAAAAGCTTAATAATAGTTGTTTATACTTAAAATTTAATGTTCTAATCTTTCTATAAAGTTAATGTGCTTCACTTTTCCACTTTATAAAATAGGGGAAAGGTAGTTCAATTCAAACACAAACACAAAAGGATAGGGAAAGGAGATTAGAAAAGATTTTTTTTTTTTTGTCAGGTGAATGCCAATGCTTCAAGAACTTAAGTATGCCAAAGCATAGTTATACCCTTGTGTTCCTAGCTCACAATTTGAAAAAACTTATAAGACACAATGGACAAGCTTCTAGGGACATAAATGTGGATGCTCAACTTGAAAGTTATTCACTAGCTATAAACACTCAGATATTTGCAAGAGACTACACACAATTTTTTTGAAACACTTTATAGTTGAAAACACATAAATCATATATGATTTATATTTAATCTAAAAATAAATAATAATGACTTAGATCAGCACAATCACAATCTAAATACCACATCTAACTCTACAACTAAGCATAAGATCAATCATTTTGAACAAGCATAGAATTAAAACTAGAAACAATGGACAATATTCAAAAAGTAAAAGATAGATTTAAAAAATTAAATGTTCTATTAAAATTTTGATAGAGTTTCATTACATGAAACTTCCCACCCACTCTACAATACAAGAATTGTCTATAAATAGACCAACCAAGCCCATAGATCATTAAATTTGTAGTTGATCCCAATGTTCTAATGGATAAATCCATGTTAATTGATCTTGAATTTAATTTAAAAATGGATATAATGTATTTGAAATTCATTTAACACATTTAGGCATTTGTATAGTAGAGCCCATGTTGATTAATCTAAATTGTATTTAGGAGCTGTATGTTTTTGAATTTATTGGGATTCCCACTCCATTGTGCCTTAAACATACTTATGAATTTTATTTAGAGTTTGATTGGATGAACCCATTATATTATATTTTACTTTATTACCCTCCATATCAATTCACCACTTTAATAGCCTTAAATTATATCACTTATGAGTCCTTAAATTGGTGGAAAATTAATTGTATTTGTATGTGCTTTCCAAATTTGACACACAGTCATTTTGTGAGTTTTGATGGCCTTTCGATGGTTAGACGAGCTATAAATTTCAAGATATTTTACAAATGATGTCATTATTAATGTGTCCTTTGATGGTCGGTATTTCCATGTGTCTTATCCTCACTCTTTCATTTGTTTAGATTGGGTATTGATATACATTGATTGTGCCTTATCCATGACATAGTCAAATGTAACTAGGTGGTGACATCTTGCTGACCCAAAGCTTAGATTTGTTTCAGAACTGTATGTATGGCTCTAAGAGAGATGGTAACCAGGATGATTCCACTTGGAAGCATCCCACCAATATGTATTTTTGAAGGTTCTTGGCTGAAAATAAATCATTAAAGTGATGCAATGAAATAGAAACTTACCACATAGCATCGAGATAAATTTTTGAATAAATGGCTAGGTTTCAAAGGGATTTTATGAAGGAATTATGACCATTAAGAGATGAAAAATATTTCCACATGGCTTTGAGAAATAAGTGGGCACTTGTAGGAAATGATACAAAGAAACATAGTCAATAATTTTGAAAATTTGAAAATAAACGGTTAGGAAAATTCAAATGAAAATGACTATGTTTCTCCAAATATAAACAATTAAGTTTTTAGAATAAAAGAAAAAGGGGTGTAGAAATTTAATGTGAATAAAAAGTCATTTTCATTGAATTCAAAGATAAAATTTTGCCCATTTATACAAAATTGACTAAGGTAAAGGGCAATTTCATAAGTATTTAATCATTCAAAATTGAAATAATTTAAAATTTGGTTAAATTGCTAATGGAAAAATTGTAAAAGACTAAAAAGGTCAGATAACCTTCATAAGTCTAAATAATATTTTACCCAAATGGGTGGTTTCAATCATTTTAAAATGTGATTTTATAAAAGGTCAAGACCTTTAGACTTAGGCCAAATCATTATTTATATTAATTGAGTTATAGATGTGATATTTAGACTAAGGATTTATAATTTAGATTTACTAGGCAGACTTGGTAAAATCAATGAAGTACAAATTTAATATTTTAGATCTTCACATCCATTAAACTATAAATCAAAGGCCCTATATAAGGAAAAGTGGTCCCCATGTGAAAAATGAAGATGGTGTATGTTGGTCACAAAAAATGGTGACTTCTATGGGGAAAATGGCGTTCAACATTTAGAACTCGTGCTACAAACCTTCATTCTTACACAAAACATAGACTTCAAGAAAATCCTTAGATACAAATAAAAAATTAAGACATTAAAATCAGATATAAAAGTGATATATTAAGCTTCATATCTATAAAAATAACATCAATGTGTGTGAAGTGATAGATTTTCATTCAATTCATTTTAGGATTGATATAAACAAATTCAGATCAAGCTAGGCATTATAACGTATGAAAGGGGATTTATTGGATAAATGTATTAGGGAGGAATGACATGGGCATTGATCTACTACCACCCAAGCATCTATAGCCTAAAAAAAGATACATATGGTTCCACTCAAGTCCTTGATCCACTACCATCTAGGTTGGAAAGCCTATGATGGATGTTTCCAGAATCAATCTTTTAAGGAAAGACATTTGATTTAGCATTTTAAATTCAATTATTTTTACATCTTTATCTTTGAAAAGGTATTTTACTATTTAGTCCATTGAGGGTTCGGAACCAAGCCATGGTTAAGAGGATGTTCAAAAATCTCTAGATACCTAGATGATCTTAGATTGGCATAATGTTTTCATGTTACTTCAGGATTCTATTAAGTGTAGTTTGATGTATTTTAACAAGAAAATATAGTTGTTCTAAAATTCACTTGTTCTATTATGAATCATTGGAATTCAAAATATGGAATGTCAAGAACTAATTAAATTTTTTATATTTTTTTCAAAATGAAAACTCACGTTTAGGCTTCTAAAATTTGAATTGTACCTTCCATGCTTTCATCCACCCTTTAAGTGATTAGCCCATTGATACAAGGAATGAATGGCTTTCATAGGACCTTCTCCTCCTGCTCATTTTTTTTAATCTCAATTGAGGGTACATGTTTGGTTGTTAGGCAAGGGAAAGGTTAGGATAGGCTATCATTTTAGAGTAAATATTGAGCACAAAGCAACAAAAAGAGAAAAAATAAAGAATAAGGAACAAAGCAGACACGTAATGGAAGTAAACCTACTCTATAAAAATATGGAAGCTAAACTAAAGAAATAAATATATGGAAAGTAAGAAACTAAAATGAGTCTACTCTAATATATAAATCACCATCCTTTTAATTAGAAGTCATTCAAAAATTTCATTGAATAGGATAAATAATAAGTAGTGCTTCACAAACTACCCAGTAATAGGAAATAGGAGATCATTTCCTTCTAGATCATCGAGATAAAAATCATTTTCCCCCCAAAACTCAGATATATGGTATGAGCCAATCCATAGTGGATCGAACTTAGAATGTTGGCCTTTATTTTCACGGGTTCTATCCCATAGCAACACTAGAGCAAAAATCCTAAAATATTTCACCATTGCCTTCTTGTTAAACCATATTTTGATAATACTTTTATGATTGATAAAATTCAATAGAGCTTCCTCTTGAGATTCTTCTAATTGGAAAAGGTCCAATAGTCTATAATTTACTTTATCACTACCTTCCATGTACTATTGCATGAACTTGTAAGTGGGCATCTTGAGCATAATAACTAGAAATAGCTCTAGTCCATAGACCAATAGAAATAGAAAGATTTTAAGTGATTATTTATGCCTCGTACGATAATACCAAAGGGAAAAAATTAATAGCGAATGCCACTCCCAAGGCTTCTTTTTTTGTAGACTTCTTAATAGCCTCAATGTAGTTCTTTTTCATAGATTATTCCAATCTATTTCTTTGAAGGTAGTGATTGGATGAAAATATCAATGTGATTCCATTATCATGTGCCCACTCAGTGAATTCTATGGATTGAACCACAAGGCCATTGTCACAACTAATGAGATAGGGGTCCCAAATAGTATGGTCACATTATTTTTTGTTAAATTGATTAATTCATTTTCCATGCTATTCTTTGTTGTTATTTCCATTATCCATCTTGTTAAATAGTCTATGGCAGTAAGAATAAAATTTCGACCTTCTGAGGAGTTAGCATTAATAACTCCCATGAAATCTAATCCCCATTGGGCTAATGTTGTCCCTTTTGTAATTGGATGTAATGACATTGCATCATGAATTTATCTCTTGGCATAAGTCTGATATTGATGGCACACTCGAACATGTGCATAGACATATATGAATATGGTTGGCCATTAATAACCTGCTCAGAGTATCTTATGTGCCATTTCTCTTGCTACATGATGACTAGTGCCTAACTTCTCATGTGAATGGATATGATTTCTTTGGCTTCAACTTCTAATAGGCATCTAAGGTAGATGCCTTCATGGCTTTTCCTAAAGATGACTCTTTTATTTAACACATATTATGCATATTTTAACTTGAGATCTATTTTCTGTGGTTGATTCATTCTAATAGGTGGGCTCTCATAAAGTAGGTAATGAATAATTATGGTATACTAATTCTACTTCATCACTTTCTCTTAGAGTAATTGATGCATAATTCTCCTTGAATCTATCTTAATTATCAAGTGAGTTAAGTCTTGACCTCAGACCAGATTTGAAAGTTTAATTTTTAAGTCATATTATTGTGGCTTGGTCATCTATCTACCCCTATGATACCGTAGCTTGTTCTACCCTAACATGATCTTGATAGCTAGGTCTAACATAATTTCATGCAGTTTATTCCTAATAATATAGTGCCTAAATTTTTTCATAAACTTTACCAAGGCATATGCATTTTTGGCCAATTTTGAATACTTCATCTCTATGTCCTTTAGATTAGTGCTCATGAAAGTGATAGGGTTATCTTCTCCATATAATCTTTGCATGAGACAAATGGTAATGGTGGCTCAAAGGAAACATGGTAAATTTATAAGTATCTAGCATAATATAGACTAATTATCACTAGTGATTGCATTATGGCATCCTTCATATCTTGAAAATCTTTCTTTGATTAAATGGCCACTCTACTTTGTATCTTATTTCAACATAGCATAAAGAGGCTTCACAATTTCAGCAAATCAAAAAATGAACTTGAGAACAAAATAGATTTTTATAAAGAAGGATTTTATCTCCATTTTAGTATTAGGTTGAGGTAATTTAGATATCACTATAGATTGTTCAAGATCTATATAATTATAGTTTTTAGTGATGATATGACCAAGAAGTTTATGTTCTATGACACTAAATACACTCTTCTTTGTATTTAAAGAGATGCCATATCTTCTGCACCTTTCAAATACCCTTTAAAATGATGAAATTGATATGATATAAATTTCAAAAATAAGATTAATAATCCATGTAAATTAATATTCACTCACCAATTAAACCTTCAAACACAAAATCTATATCCCTTTGAAATGTCACTCCAACATTGATCAATCCAAATGGAATTTATTTGTAGGAAAATGTGACCCATTTCATTGTGAATACAATTTTGGTTCCATCTTTTAGACTGACTAGAACCTAATTATAACCCAAGAAACCATCCAATAAGGACATTATCTAGGATCCACTCACCATTTAGATCACTTCATTAGCGGAAGGCAATGGATAATTATTTTTATCTAAAGTTATGTTTAGGTTTTGAAATTCTATGCATAAATGAATTTATCCATTTTAATTTTATATGGGAAAGAAGTTTTCCACCCAAATACAATGGGTAGACCAAAAATATCTAGCTGAGAGTATTTTCTTAAATTCATTATGTTAATGGTCCTAGGATTGGATTCACAGGCCTCTGCCTCTACCTAAATGGTTTATATGTTTATATTAAGTAGAATGCAGTGAGTAATTATCTTTAGGTAAAATAATTTGAGGTCTCCATAGGCCCAAGTAATGACATACTTATAATTGAGTAGAAACCTCTAAAGATGTTCTATTTCTATGTTTATCCAATATGGACCTACTTTGGTAGCTTGGGGCTTTTCTATGGAACCCAAGTTGACAGTTTGGTATTTTTGATTTGGAAGTTTTAGTTTCTTGATTGGGGGTGTAGGGATGAATATGTCAAATGCCTTCTCAAGGTATATTGTCCCCTTAGAGATTCGATTCACTTGGATGTTCATGATTCTATCTTGGTCAAGTTTAGCTCTAGGACTATCCCTATCTGCTTCACCAATTATATGGGATTCAAATACCCTGGAATTATTAATGAATTCAATGATATGTTGGTCATCTTCAAAAACATGGAAATTTTTTACATTGTCAAGGATAGAGGGAAAAGGGACTAATTCAATGTAAAGATCTTACAATTCAATGTCATCAAGGGGGTTAATCTTGTAGTTGAGGATGCTAATGAACCAACAACTTGCTTTATTTCACTTGGGATAGGTATGACATTGAATGCATTAAACATATCAATTAAATCCCATGATTTATGCTTATAATTTATAAGGTATGCCAATTTACAATGAAATTTGATCCTTATCTAATTTACAACCAGCTCATAATCACTAAATAATTTTAGTTCCTTTTCCTTATTTTTTAATGTAAACTATAGTTTTAGGACCAATTCCTCATATCCTGTAATATTATTGGTACATGAGAGTTACAACCAATAAGTAACTAGATGTTTATTATATTTAGAGGTGGATGATCATTCCTAGCCTTAGGATCAAGGGGAGTTGTGCCATTTTTAAAAGGAGTTAAGGTTGTGAGGATCTATTATTGTTACTAGTTCCTAAGATCTTAATTTCTCCTTTGGATTTTTTTCAAATCATGTACTTCACTATCACTCTCTTCTTGTTCATTTTCTTCTTAGCTAGTGATCTCCATGGTTTCCAGCACCATGGTTGTGGTAGGCAAACTACTAGGATTCAATGATTTAGGTTGGTTTGGTACTAACCCATACTCTTCCATTTCCCTTTAGAAAATATCAAAGGCACTACATAATTAGATGCAATTGAGATCTCCATGCTGGGTTGTGTTATGCACATGACACCATTTTTAGAGAGGTATATTTTAAATGTTAATTATTGGTAGTTTATTAGAAGAGGGTTCAGGTTAATTATGGGGAAGGTTTTAATTAATATTTTGCATTTGGTAGGTGAAGTTCCTATTTTAAATCTCAATACTAGAGTTGCCCATGTGCCTTTACAAACCAAGGAAGTCATTACCGAGTCTTTACATCATTCATTAGATGGAATTGAACTCATTTTTTATAAACTCTTGGGGTATGGTTTGGTTATTGTTATTTTTTGATAACATCATTTGGTATTGTAACTAGGGAACTAGCTCATTGTTCACCAGGTTAAGAAAACCTAGGAGTTAGTTTAAAGCAACATGTCTCATCAAGAGCACATTCACTATAGGTAATGATTGAGATAGAGGGAGATATTGGTTTACAATAGGAATGAGGTTCAACCTTGGCATATTGGGTAATTCATTAGGGATGGGAGCCATCATTTGGACTTGTGTATTAGGTTGCCTATAGACCTTGATAACTTCAACATATGTCAAAGGTAAGGTTATCACCATAGGGTCTCACCTTAAGAACATATCAATCCATAGGTACAATGTGTTTTTATACATCTCTAATGCTAGTTGAGAATTTGGATTATAAATATTGGTGACTTGACTATACATATTCTAGAAATAAGCATTGAAATTCCTAATAGGCTCATTTGGATCTCATTTCATACATGAAAACTATTGATATATGACACTTGGATCTATGAATTGCCCAAATTGGGCTAGGAAAGTATTACCAAACTGGTCCTAGCTTATGATGGAGTCTTTGATAAGGTTTAAAAACCAATTATATGATGCATCCATAAGTGTGAAGTGGAAAATCCTGTAAGCCATGCTTTCAAGCTTGACATTGAGAAGTTGCAAAATAATTTTGTATGATGTTACATTCACCTTTGTATTCCTTCCCACACTAATCATG
The DNA here is from genome assembly GCA_037957365.1 of Torreya grandis. NCBI lineage: Eukaryota > Viridiplantae > Streptophyta > Pinopsida > Cupressales > Taxaceae > Torreya > Torreya grandis. The sequence goes on from JARHVA010001018.1 coordinate 2,551,938, forward strand.
AATCTATGGAATTATATCTTTAAATTCCTAGGTAGGTTATGGATGAATCCTAGGATGTTTATTATAATCCCAAAAATTGAAGCCATAGGGGATGTTATGTGTATATGTTGATTCTGGATAGTTTGAGGTGAAGAGCTAGTGAAAACTAGGTTTACTATGGGACTATGTATTCTTCCACTAGTTTGAGTCCTTATGTGGATTTACAGTGGCAAGATAATAAATGCCCCAGAAATGGATTGGGACTAGGTAAGTCACACACTAGGCTTCAACTTGGTTTACAATGCACAATTCAATCACAACTACTCTTCTTGTGCCAGCTTATGCATGTGTTTAAGCTTAAAATAGGATGGGGAAACAAACATAGAAGCAAACAAATCAAATATTAGTGAATTCCAAATGCATATAAAAATTATTAACCAATTCTTAATAACTTTCAATAGTTTATAATTTTATTAGTGTCCAATCGAAGACTAAATAACAACTCAAAGCAAGGTGGAGGGGCCAATAGTTTATAAAATTAATAATCTAAAAAGTATTAGTCATTTAAATATCCCTCCTTCTAACACTAGATGTTGTTCACTCTAAAATCCTAGTCCAAAAGGCACTTACAAGATTAAGTGTTCTAGAGGGAAAAGTGGGAACAATAAATGAATTGCATCCTTTGTTTTACTATTAATTCTTGATTAATCTAGGGAAAGAATGTAATTATGTGGCTCTATGATATATCCTCTATAGAATAGATTCCAAGAGATGTAGTAATACCACCAGAATCTCAATATTAGTTTCTTAGACTTAGAGTTTTGTTTTGATATTGTTTCTAAAGTTAATGTGCTTCACTTTTACACTTTCTAAAATAGGGGAAAGGTAGTTTATTTAAATAAAATGTAAAAGGAAAGGGAAGGGAGAGAATAAATGAAAATTTCCATTCAAGTTAATTCCAATGCTTCAAGAATAGAAGTATGCCAAATCATAGTTATACCACTATGTTCTTGTCTCACTAGTTATACAAACTTATAGAGACACAATGGGCAAGCTTCTAGGGATATAACTTTGGATGCTTGACTTGCAAGTTATTCAGTAACTATAAACACTTAAATATTTACAATAGACTACACACAAAGCTTTTGAAACACTTTATAGTTGAAACAACATAAATCATAGGGCATTTAGAAGTAAACTAAAACAAATAAAAGGACATAGATTATCATTAGCACAATCTAAATACTGCATCCAACTATACAACTAAGTGTAAGATCAATGCTTTTGTATAAGCATAGGCTTAAAACTAAAAAAAATGGACAACATTTAATGAATAGAAGATAGAGTCAAGCAAGTAATTTATATATTGTAATTTTGATAGAGTTTCATTGCATGAAAATGCCCACCCACTCCACAATACAAGAACTATCTATAAGTAGACCAACCAAGCCCATGGAGCAATAAATTTTTAGTTGATCCCAATGTTCTGATAGCTAAATCCATGTTGATTGATCTAAATTGAATTTAGGGGTTGTATGTATGTTATTGGGACTTATGCATTTAATTTAAAGGGTGATTTGATGTATACACCATATTTTTTTTAACTTTAAGGATCTCCATATTAATTCACCATTTTACAATACTTGAAGTTTGTCACTTATGAGTCCTTAAAGTGGTGAGAAACTAGTTGTATTTATCTATCCTTTCCATATTTGATACATAGTCCTTTTATGAGTTTTGATGACCTTTTGATGATCAAACAAGTCATCAATTTTAATCTCTTATATTGATGATGTCACTATCCTATGTCCATTAATAGTGGGTCTTGCCATGTGTCTTCTCCTTGCTCTTTTGCTACTTGGCTTGGGGCTTGATATATGATAATTATACCTTGGACATGATACAATGGGATGTTTCCACTTGGTGACATCCTACTTACCTAGAGCTTAGATGTGTACCAAAACTGTATAAACTACTCCAAGGTAGCGAGTCACTAAGATGACACCATGTGGAAAAATCCTGCTAACCCACTTGTTCAGAGAGTCTACTATTGTACAAATAGCTCCAATATAATCAGTTGTCATGATGATGTCATTTGGAAGCATCCTCGTGATCTTTTGGTTTGAAGGTTTTTGGCTGAAAACACATATTTGAAGTGTTTTGGAACAATAGAAACTTGTCATGTGGCTATGGGAGAAACTTTTGAAAATATAACTAAGTTTTGAAGGGCTTTTGTGAAGCGGTTGGGACCACTAGGAGCCATGAAAGATTACCATGTGACTCTAGGAATGAGGTTTGCCCATGTGGATAACAATACAAAGAAACACAATCAATAATTTCAATTTTTTGAAAACAAATGGTCAGGAATATTTAAATTAAAATGGTTATGCTTTTCAAAATAGAAACAATTAAGTTTTTAAAATAAAGCAAAAAGGGTAAAAAAAAAATTAACAAAGATAAATCTATTATCATTGAATTCAAAGATAAAATTTTTACCATTTATATGAAATTGACTAAGGTAAAGGGAGGATTTCACAAGCATTTATTAGTTTGACATTGAAAAAATGCAAAAAATGGCTAAATTGCTAAAGGAAAAATTATAAAAAACTAAAAAATGTCAGATAACCTGCATATGTTTGAAACATATTTATCTCAAGCGGGGGGGGGGGGGGGGGGGGGGGGGGGGGGGGGGGGTGAGGGTGGCTGTGGGTTCAAGAAATTTAAAATATAATTTTATAAAGGGTCAAGACCTTTACACATAGGTGATTTTGTTATTTATACTAATCTAGTTCTATATGTGTTATTCAAACCAAGGATTTATAATAAAGATTTACTATGCAAACTTGGTAGAATCAATGAAGCACAAATTCAATATTTTAGATATTCACATCCAGACAACTATAAACTAAAGGCCCAACATAAAAAAAAAGGGGGGGGGGTCTCCATATGAACACTAAAGATGGGGTATGTTGGTCACAAGAGGATTTATTCCTCAAGTATCAATAACCAACAATGAGTACAAGGTTCAGCTCAAGAGACAACTTCATCATATTCCAAATCAAGTCACCACTCAACCAAGATAAATAGCTTTCAAGAAATTTAAAAGTAGCCAAGGTATGAAGATCATGAAGATGAAACTATTAATTGTGCCTTTTTTTTTAACATTTTACCCTATTTATTTTGAGGAAGCAATTAAGGACCAAAAATTGTGTGAAGACGTGGATGAATAATTGTAAGTTATTGATTAAAATCAGACATAAGATTTAGTCAACCATCTAGAAATAGAGGAGGTCATCGGTGTCAAGTAGATTTACAAAACCAAAACCATTTTAGAAGGAAATATTGAGAGACATAATGCAAGGTTAGTTATCAAATGATACAAGCAATGGCCTAGATGTGATTATAATGAGACATTTGCTTCATTATTAAGGCTATAAATGACGAGAATCATCATTTCAATAGTTAACATAAGTGAAAGGTGCATCAAATGGATGTCAATTTAGCTTTCCTAAATGGTGTGTTATAAGAAGTGTATTTTCTAAATCCACCTGGTTATGAGATTCTAAGGCATGAGAATTAGGTGTATAATTGAAGAAGGCACTTTATGTCTCAATCAAGCATTGAGGGTGTGGTATAGTCGAATAGACTCATTTTTAAAAATAGTAGATTTATTAAAATCAACGTCAAACCAAATCTCTACACCAAAGCAAGCAATGAAGATGAAATTATGATTGTTATTTTATGCGTAGATGATTTAATATTTATCAAAAAAAAATTAGTCTATAGAAGAGTCAAATCAATAATGAAAAAGGAGTTGGAGGTGACTATTTTAGGATTATTGAAGCATTTACTTAGCATTGAGGTTAAACAGATGGATGAAGGTATTTTCATATCTCAAGCTCAGTGTGAAAATAAGTTTTAGAGAGATTTATAATATTGAGCAACAAACCAACATCAACACCAACAACAATAAGTCTAAAATTACACAAATAATATTGTAGCAATAATGTGGATTTGACATTGTACAAGAGCTTGGTAAGAAGCTTAATTTATTTGACAATAACTAGACTTGATATCATGCATGCAATTAGTTTTATCTCTAAATTTATGGAGACTCCAAAAAAGAGATGCACTAGAAATCATGAAAAAGGATCATGATATATGTTAATGGCATAAGAAGCCATGGAATTTTCTATATTGTTTCAAATGATTTTCAATTGGTTACACACACACACACACACACACACACACACACACACACACACACACACACACACACACACAGTGATTGGGCAAGTAGCATTGATGATAGAAAGAGCACATCTGAGTATGTGTTAAATATTGGGTTATGAGCCATTTCATGGGATTCAAAGAAGTAACCCATTAACTCACTCTCCACAACTAAATTTGAGTATATAGCATCCTATTCAATAATGTGTCAAGCTATATGGATCAAAATAAACCTATCAAATTTGTAAAAGGAGAAAAAATAACTAACAACAATATTTTGTGATAATCTATATTCCATTGCTTTATCAAAGAATCTAGTTTTCCATGGGAGAAGCAAGCACATAACAATCAAGTATCATTTCACAAGAGAATTAACTTAAAACAAAGCGATCAAACTTAAGTTTTTTAAGTCAAATCAACATCTCACTGATATTTTTAAATAAATTATTGCAATGTATAGTTTTGAACATCTAAGAGACAATTTGGGGGCCATAAATGAAGAAACAACAACTCTGGATTGTTTATTTATATAACACCTTGGCTCCAGATTCCATTAAAAGCCAACTCTTGAGTCATACAACCAACTCCAATGATACACAAGCATCTCCAGAGATGGCTCAGGAGATACACAACAAACTCAGAGGATGGCTCCAGAGTTACAAAGGTAGATACAAAGATGGTTCAAAAATAATTTTTGAAAATAATTTAAAAGTAGCTATTGAGACAAAATAAAATCAACTTTTGAGTATCTCTAGAGGTTAAAAAAGGTTCAGTAGAACATAGTAATAATTTCAAGATGAAGGGGAGTGTTATAAACATAATCTTTACTTACCCCATTTAAATCCATCTATCTTTGTTAGATTGTAATATTTTTGGGATCTAATAACATCTTCTACGAACCTACTTTATTTATTGAATTAGAACTATATTGTTTGTGAAGAGGACAATGGTTTGATTTTAAAGCGCAAAAATTCAAATTTTGAATTAATAATTGTTAGTTTATGATTGGGAAAGTGGAACACAACATAATAGAGGGAAAAGTAATATTTAATTTAGAACAAGGAGATTGAAGATAGAAACAGTCCGAGTGTGAATAATATATTTGTAGTAGAAAAATAATATTTAGAAGCGAAGGATAAAAATTAAGAGCAATAACTATAATAGAATATAATATAACATCAAAGGAGAATAAAAGGAGTGTATAAAATCACAAAATAGAATAAAATAATATAATAGTGACCAACAAGAACATTGAATGATTGTAATCATTTTATTTTGAATTGTGAATAGCAATTTTTTTTTGAATCAATATATTAGCATTGTGACCATTGAATAAAGAACTATTTATCAATATAGATTCTATATAGATATGGTGATGGTCTATATTTTTTCAAATATAGATTAGAGAGGGGGCCCTCTTCTTCCAAATAGTTTGTAGTAGATTTAATTTAGTATATACAACATTAAATTAGGGAATACAGAGCACCCCTATTTTTTCATATATATTCTCTAACTAATTGCTTATGTTTAGTACTAGAGCCTATTTATTTCCAACACTTTGAAGGTATGGAATACATTCTATTTTTTATTTTCTCCCTAGAATATAAATATGCATGTTTAGAAACTAAGATATTTAGATGTTTTAGGGGATTGTAATTTCAAGTCCAATGTCATGTTGGTATTGTATTGTATTTAGGTATTTGTAAAGACTTAAATAATTTTAGTGTGCAATTTGATGGTTAATGGTTACTTTTTAATTGGTATAGGAACATGGCCACTATTCTTGGGTATCCTATAAAAGTAAACATTCATGTGAAAGTAATGATAATAGTAATGATGGTGATGGTCTAGACAACATTGTAGACTATGTGTCATAATGATGTATGCATGTCAATCTCACAATGAGATATTTGTGAAAGTGTTCAAATAAAAATAAAAATGTGTAATCACATTCCTCCTTTCAATTGGTCTAAGTAAATGTATCTAGCAGAGATAGACTATTATTAGTAAATAAAGACTCCTAAGATGCAATTAATCATTAAATGACAATAAATTCCACTAGCCATCAATTTGGTTATTCACTTATTTTAGGAGATTCGTTGTGATTGTCATTCATGGGTTGTAACTACTATAGTGGGTTATTTAGGATCATTTATTTACTAATAATAAAAATTCTCTCTACCTACATTGTATTTTTTTGGAGTAATGAGAATGATTGTAGTTGATTAACTATTTTTAGAGTTGGAAACTCAAAATAAGAGTTTTACTAGTTTTTGTATTTTTAGATAATTAGTACAAATGCATGTTAGTTTTAGTCTTGGAGATTAAAAGATGATGAGTTTAAGTAACATCCATGGACATATTAAAAAAAAGGTATTTATTGTACATCTAATTGAAAGTAGTATGATTTTTAATACTGCATTTTCTATACTAATGGTTTATCAAGAATGTAGGGTTCTCTTTATTTCCTTGGATTTTTACATGTCACTTTGCATTTGTAGTCATTGTGTTATGTTTTCTATAGTCACTATGATAGCTAATGTGTATCCAATGTGTTACATGTTACATTTTCCATAACCAATGCATTATGGTAACTTATAACCACTATTGAAGATACCCTTGTGCATGGCTATGGACCATCTATTTAGTGATGCTATGGAGAATGTGAGGACATTATTGTGAGGAGTGATGAGTATGTTGTTTTTGGTAAAAGATGAGGCTATTCATAGTTAGTAGTTAAATAGTGTAAGGTTTTGTGGTTTTTTCATAATATTCGTTGGAACAAATTTTATAACAACCTCTCTTTAACCTCTTAGTGATGGTTTTGGATTCTTTATCTATTGGTAGTATTTTTATTTATAATTTATTATTTCAAAGCTTCAATAAGATTGTATCTATAAATTTATATTGTTATGTAATTATGATTTTTTTAATCACATCTATTTAAGATGGATATATATACTTTATAGTTAGTTCAATCTAGTTCAGTTTAGAATCAATCAATTAGTCTAGAACAAAGGATTTCAATGTAATTTTAATCAATTCCTAACAATTCCTTTATTACTACATAATCGTAATAACAATTTCATTTTGTAGAATTCATTTTTTCTAAGGATGGCATTCACACATTAGTCCAACCAACAAGGTGCCTACTTGAGAGGATTACTTGTTTAGGATTTCCATCCATTATAGTAGGTAACTTGCTTTGGTTATATAAGTCATTTCATTTCAACATTTCAATAATATTCACTTTATGATTGGATTCCTCATTCATTTCAAATGAGAGTGACTTATTTCCTTAAATGTTTTAATGTTTCAAAGTAGATGATGTGGGAAGATTCCATTTTAAATCAAGCATTTATTTTGTGCTCTATGTATTATATTTCAATTAATTCATTTCTTAATTAGCTTAAGTTTAATTTGAGTTATGTTAAAATTTATCTATACACAACATCATATTTATTTTTAAGCATTTGACTTGGAAAAGAATCTATTATTGCATATACAGTTTTAACCACTAATAATAAAATAATGTCTTTGGGTTGATAAGTTAAATGTATTAACCTACACCTTAGCTATCTTATGTTTTGGGTCAAAATTCATTTGCCTGTGAAGGTTTATGTCTTTCCCATAAAGGAAGGTGTGTCTACACATTAGGATATTCCATCTAATGTTTAGGTTATTTGGTTCAAATCATATACATATGAGGAAAGTAACCCAAAAAGTTACATTTTTAGTTTGATTATGTTGTGTTAAATTTTATATCCATGTTAAAAATGTTTTTCTAACATTTTTCTTGTTTAGGTTTTGTTGGTGTTTCAATCTCACTAACTCTCTACATGTATTCACATACATTACGATTGGGGTGGGGTGGATTCTACCACATTGTGAGAAATGTGTAATTGGTTTTCCTTTTTACTATCACCTTCACATCAACAATATTTTCCTCCTGAGCCTTCCATCAACTCTCATTTCTATATTGTGTGCTCACAACTGATGTCATTGACATCACTGATGATATCCATTAGCACTTATTTTTTTGGCCGATATAATTGCTTGTGTAGATGACATTTGAAATAATTTATATGCCATCGATTTGGCCAATGACATTGGCTAAAACTAATTTTTGACTCATAGAAATCCAAAGCATATTTAAACTAGGTTTTCTCCATCATTTCTCAATATGAAACAATAACAATATGATTTTCTTGCACTCATAATTCCCCTTAAGAAGAAGATGATGATTTAGTGTTAGATGAGCTTACACTCAATGAAGACAAGTCAACAATAAAGGTCTTGAAATTTTCACAAATTAGGAGTTGTGTGGCCATTGAGGTATACCAGGTCTTTGGAGTCCCCAAAAATAGTCTACTTAATGATTATTCTATCCATATTTACTTCACCTATAACCATCTTTCACAAAGTACTAAAAGTCAAAGGAGATATTAATGCGTAAACAAGTCGACTATAAGTTAGTATCCATAATCTTAATTGTTTTTCTTTAATACTTTGGTCATTTTTAATATTATATGTTTCATGATTTAATAATTGTGAAATTTCACTTGTCAAACTACTTGCATTATTTTCCTTTCATTTATTTCCTATGATCTTATTTATCGGTGGTCACCTATTTAATTGTGTAACACCATATATTAAAAAAGAGTGGGCGATTAATCACCCTTTATTTTTTTTATTATCGGTAAATGCTTTTGAGCCAAAGTTTTGAACTAGAGGAGTGATTTTGACTAGAGCTATGAACCAGTATGGGACATAATAAGGAGGACTCTATCTCCCTAACAATAGGAACCACTACAAACATCATTACATCCACAATAGGTCCCAATGACCAAACCATAACCCATGCAAGACCACATAATTAAAATAACTTCACCAAAAAATAGCTAAGAGGTGGCAAAAATGTAGCTCAAAATATAAGAACCCAAAAAGCTCTGAGAAAAAATACGCACGACCAAGGGAAGAAGCAAAGATAAGACTAATAAAGGCAAACAACAAGGCTTACAAAAGGTGACCAAGAAGACTCATGAGAAAAAGGATAACCAAAAAATACAAGTTTTGCAACTTACAATAGTGAAGAATCTTCCACAACCTGTAACCGTTTTCCTACCATGGTGGGAAATAAAGTCATCCATGGTCCTTTGTATGCCATCACTCACCAAGAACTTTGCTTCCACTGTCAACAACTCAGCATCTATTCTTCACCCTCTCTATTTGGAAGTAGCTTGCACATTAACATGAACCTTTGAAAAAGAAGGCCTCGACGGGGGTGGGTGCTTCCTCAATCAGATGAAGAGAGATTAATGAAGGCATAGGGGTCTCCACCTCCCTAGAAGCAACCTCCAAAAGAACCACCTGTGATGTCCCTTACTTAGGGGCTCCTTTTTTCTACAAAAAGCTCTGATACCACTGTGATGTCCCTTACTTAGGGGATCCTTTTTTCTGCAAAAAGCTCTGATACCACTGTGATGTCCTTACTTAGGGGCTCCTTTTTTCTGCAAAAAGCTCTGATACCACTGTGATGTCCCTTACTTAGGGGCTCTTTTTCCTAAACAAAGCTCTGATACCACTGTAATGTCCCTTCAAACAGGGAATATAGAAAAAATAAAGCTTTGAACAAAGATAAAAATTTTGCCAAAATAATTTCCAAATAAATAAATAAATCACAATATAGTCTCTCAATGGCAAATCACAGATCTTATCACTTGTTCTTCTAGATGATTACACAATTGAGTCTCTGTCATACAAATAAAATAATATGAAATATTCCATCTTAAAACCCTAGGATTTGGCAGATCTGGAAATTGAGCTTGAATCTGGAAATTCTGTCTCAGCCTGCTGTGTCGAACACATAGTCGCCAGCGTCAGTCGATATACTACCGATGTCATTCTCTGTCAGTCCTTCTCTGTCGACGTCGGTCTTCAGTCGACCGATGTCGGTCACTGGGGATCTCTGTCTGTCGAGGTCGGTGTCTGCATGGATCTGTACGGACCTGTACGGACTTCGTACGGCCACCAATTAAGCACAACCTATCTATTTTCAACCACTGATCTAAAAATATATGGCTCTAATACAAAATATCTATATCTGTATAACTTATTGAATCAAAAGTAAATAAAGAAAAATACCTGGAAAGCTCTGTGACAACTTCTGTATGAAGTTACCTCTCAAATCTGTAAACCTCTGTGATAACTTTTGTATGAAGCTATCTCTCAATTTGGCAATAGATCAGCTGATATTTCACAGCCTCTGAATCATACACAATGAAGAGTTGACGTTCTCCACTGCAATGGAATCCTGGAACCCTTGGCTCAGTCTTCACAGAAGAATTCTTCAATATCAAAATCAATAATCATATGCATAATCAATAATGGCCTCCATGAGAAACCCTTATACCCTCAAAAAGATGTGCTTGCCTTAATTAGGGTTTTTTAAAATTAGAATTAGGGTTTCATAATTAAAAATAGACTAAATAATTAATATTTGATTAAATCAATCAAATATTAATATCTCCCTCAATATATGTCAGATCCTCGAACCGTTCGAAGCTAGTGAACCAGGGAGTGATTCCGCACATGACCATACCAAAATAAAGGCGCTCTGCTACATGTTAAATATCTCTAAATAACAGGAGCTCAGGCCCAATGTGTTTGAAATAACCTGAATGAAAACCAAATGTAGAAATTCTACGAATCAAAGTCAAGCCAAGCTCCATTATGACCCTCTATCCATCCTATTAGCCTACGAAGGTCACATAATAAGATAATCATCAAGTTTGTCATGTCCACGAAAAAGGGGACATGACAATCCGCCTCTCCAGAAATTGCTTGTCTCCAAGCAATCTCGGAACAATGAACCACTCGATCCACCTGGATCCCAAATGTAGTTATGCTCTGCACTGCTGTAAATCAATGCAAGTACCTGCAACATCATCAGAAGTAGAACAAAGAGGAACCCATAATCAAATTGGCGAATGCAACTCAACCAAACTCTAAGAGCACAACTGCCATAGTCAAGAACACATGAGAACCAAACTCTTGAAGCATCATAACCCAAGTAGAATGGACAACTCAAACTGCCAATTCCATCTGCAAGAGATGGTGCCATTCCATCCCATAACTGATCCGTCCGTAAAGGTGGCATGACCAACTATACCACACTGTCATCGACGTGAGAAAAGTCAATATGGAGGCTTGACTCCACTAGTATCCAAAACCCATCAGGACTAGGTACTCCCAAATCCTGAATATGTGTGTCATCCACAACAACATGCTCCTCATCAGTAGCTACAAAAACATACTCATCACCAATACTCAATGTACTAACCTTTGAGTATACCTCCACACTCTGAATGCAAGCATCAAGATCATCCTCACTGTCTAACACCTGATCTGAACTCACCTTAAGACAAAGCTCATCCACAACATCCTCAACTGCTCCTACCTGTGAAGATAATGCAGATAAATCATTACCTGAAGATGTGTTAATGTCTCCCTGTACTGGATCAGCATGTCTGTCAAACTCATCATTCAAAATTTTGCATGTCATAGGGAAAGTACTACGATCCTTAGGCCTATCAATTAAACTTTTTAACCACATACCAGCTCTAGGTGAGACATTTTTCTCTTTAGTCCAAACATACCATAAATCTTCTGCCAAAAGTTTAGAAATTTTATCCTCCTCAAATAAGATTGTGAACATGATAGAGTGCATTGATGCTAATACATCACTGGAATGAAACTCATCTAAAATATTCCAAAATATGTTAAACATCCTGCGAATGCCACCAATACAACCTACTAACATCATAATGTTTTCAAATCCATACCTTACAAATATTTCAAGTAATCTTGCCCTCTTTGAGAAATGAGGGTCTCTAATGTCATTCAACTTTTCGAAGCTTTTTACCATGGCGTGAAGTACCTCTCTCATAATCCGATCATCATAAAAATTAAAGCCAGCTATTATCCTCATGATTTCACTAATGCAAGAGAGAGTTTCAAGTCTTACCACCTCATCATGATGTCTCAATAATCGGGGCTTCACCAACGAACCAAACATTGGAGATAATGTTGTTTGCATATCATAGGTATTTGACTGATCAACCTTGCCCAAATAAGTTTCTAACTCCTCCAAAGTTTTTAGAATGTCATCTGCTTGCTGAAATGGATTATCTAACTTCTTCTTTGCATTGTGCATTCTTTCTTCCAAATCTTTGACACCTGTTAAAGCCATACTTGCAAAGAAAGAAGGGAACTAGCGTTGCATGATGCAAGGAGCAGTTGACCATGGATTTGCGTTGTAGGCACTGATATGCATGCGTATAAAGTATTACAAATATCAGTCGAATTAATATTCGCAAGACTCTGCAATCTGCGTAGGACAGTCAAAGAAGAAGATTAAAAAGTTGGTCTTTCTACATGAACTGCTGCGGCTCAGCTGCCTTGTTCTCCTTTTGATACAGCTGGCTCTCAATTAAACGCCTTGTAGCTACTGCTGCTGCTGGTCCACGCTGGTTGCGCCTCCTTCTGCTATTTTTTTCCTTATCTGGTTGCGAGCTGGCTGTCGGCCTACCCACACGACCTCTAATTGCGCTCGCCAAACTGACTGCACCAAAAAACATACTTGTGCCAGCTACTGATGTGGTTCTTTAGACTACGTTCCCCTTTCTTCTTGGGTGCCTTGCTGGCAGGCCTTCTTAACTCTCAGAGATTTGCCAAAAAGTTGCTTGTCAAGAATACTTGAATTGACCACACCAAAGGATGTTTGCAGGCTTTCAGTGCTTAGCTTGTGCGACAACACTATGGAGCGAGCGGCTCTTCTGGGTGGGCGGCTATGGAGAAAGGCATGTAACATGCTATGGTCTCAACGCCCTTATGAGGTAGTGATGAGTTGTGCTCTCCTCCTTTTTTTTTTCCAGCACGCCTGTTTTACGTGGTATGGAAAGACCCTCAGATTGTACTCAGATTCTTCTTCAGCCTCTTCACTGAACGTTTCAATTACTGTGCGCTGAGATTTGGTTAACCCAGATCTGCCCTAATACCACTTTTAATATCCATATCCATACGCTTTTAATATCACAGAAAAATGTTTACAAGAAATATCATGATTCTGCCCCATTTTTGGCGTGACAACCTCTGCCTGCTGCCGTCCGTACGCCATCCTTTGGCTGCTGGCTGGTAATTTAGTGCGGTAGATATCAGAATGAATATGTATGGCACTCTTAGCAAAGTCCATGCCTTGTATGTAGGTGCTGGCCTTACGTGTAAAAAATATATATATCTCTGGAAATCCTTCAATCTGGTCAATGATTCAATTGGCTTCTCGGGGGATGCAACAATTGTTCAATTTTCGAACTGAACTTGATTCAATGTCCAATCTACCCAACAAGATGGCAGAATATTGGCTCTGATGTGCCCAACAGGATGGAAGGAATTTGGCTCTGATACCACTGTGATGTCCCTTACTTAGGGGCTCCTTTTTTCTGCAAAAAGCTCTGATACCACTGTGATGTCCCTTACTTAGGGGCTCTTTTTCCTAAACAAAGCTCTGATACCACTGTAATGTCCCTTCAAACAGGGAATATAGAAAAAATAAAGCTTTGAACAAAGATACAAATTTTGCCAAAATAATTTCCAAATAAATAAATAAATCACAATATAGTCTCTCAATGGCAAATCACAGATCTTATCACTTGTTCTTCTAGATGATTACATAATTGAGTCTCTGTCATACAAATAAAATAATATGAAATATTCTGTCTTAAAACCCTAGGATTTGACAGATCTAGAAATTGAGCTTGAATCTAGAAATTCTGTCTCGACTTGCTGTGTCAAACACACAGTCGTCGACGTCGGTCGATATACTGTCGACGTCGGTCTCTGTCAGTCCTTCTCTGCCGACGTCCATCTTCAGTCAGCCGATGTCGGTCACTGGGGATCTCTGTCTGTCGAGGTCGGTGTCTGTGTGGATCTGTACGGACCTGTACGGACTTCGTACGGCTGCCAATTAAGCACAACCTGTCTGTTTTCAACCCCTGATCTAAAAATATATGGCTCTAATACAGAAGATCTATATCTGTATAACTTATTGAATCAAAAGTAAATAAAGAAAAATACCTGGAAAGCTCTGTGACAACTTCTGTATGAAGTTACCTCTCAAATCTGTAAACCTCTGTGATAACTTCTGTATGAAGCTATCTCTCAATTTGGCAATAGAACAGCTGATATTTCACAGCCTCTGAATCGCACACAATGAAGATTTAACATTCTCCACTGCAATGGAATCCTGGAACCCTTGGCTCAGTCTTCACAGAAGAATTCTTCAATATCAAAATCAATAATCATATGCATAATCAATAATGGCCTCCATGAGAAACCCTTATACCCTCAAAAAGATGTGCTTGCCCTAATTAGGGTTTTCTTAAATTAGAATTAGGGTTTCATAATTAAAAATAGACTAAATAATTAATATTTGATTAAATCAATCAAATATTAATATATCCCTCAATATATGTCGGATCCTCGAACCGTTCGAAGCTAGTGAACCAGGGAGTGATTCCGCACATGACCATACCAAAATAAAGGCGCTCTACTGCATGTTAAATATCTATAAATAATAGGAGCTCAGGCCCAATGTGTCTAAAATAACTTGAATGAAAACCAAATGTAGAAATTCTGCGAATCAAAGTCAAGCCAAGCTCCATTATGACCCTCTATCCATCCTATTAGCCTACGAAGGTCACATAATAGGCTAATCATCAAGTTTGTCATGTCCAAGTTTGATGTTCTTGATGTGAAGATGAAGGAGCAATATGATCATGCAAAGAATCCATACTCTTATTATCCATATCGTTAGCATGCTCTATGGTAGTCTCTAATGTAGAAGTCTCAAGTGAAACTTCTTGCAAAGATGACATAGACAACTCATTCCCCATGGCTGCCCTCATATCCTCTTGAGTCAAATCAACATGTCTAACAACTGGTGTAGGGCTGCCCTCAACCCCTGTAGAGACCTCTTGTTTCTCCTCCTTGTTGTTTTATGATGTGGACCTTTTACGAATGGATGCCATATCTAATTTGTCTTCAAATGTAGGATCTGAAAGAATTTTGTTCATCCTCCTCTGAGTTTCAGCCAACATATTCAAACTTTGTTTCAACTTCTTCATATCCTTGTCCCACTATTTCTGAGTACTTGAAGACATCATGGATACTCCGCTGATTCAATCTACCCAAACTACCCAACATGATGGCAGAACATTAGCTCTGATGTGCCCAATCATGAGCTAGCAAAGGAGGATGTAAAAAATTATTGTGGTTACACCATCTAAAATCTTGATGAGTGTCCCTATCCTTCCTTTTCCAAACATGTTTGCCATGGCAAGAAGAGACCATTTGAAACTTGGTAGGACAAACTGTTATTCGATGCCCAAGAAAGTTAAAATGAAAACAACGAAAAGGAAAACCTTTGTAATTGATAAATTAAGAACATGTGCCTTAACCGAATAATAAATTAATTTAAAAATCACCAAAAACACAAATTCTAACAAATCCGTGACCCTAAGAGGATACATCCACCTTTTACAAATGATCCCACTATTCACCAATTTTTTGATGTTCTCCTCCTTTTGAAAAATAAATAAAAGATTGTAAAATATGAGCCATATAGAAAAAGTGAGAATTTTTGCTTGGATGGGTTGAAAAGGGGAGACCACGGACAAAAAAATCCTAAGGGGAATAAATGTTAGAAACTCAAGATGAACTGGAGATAATTTCTCCATCCACAACTTAACTGACTGTTCCATCTCCCTCCTTCTCATGCATGCAAGAAGTTAACAAACAGTTAGGAATCAGTTAGTTTAAGTAGTTAACAGTCAGTTCTTTCAAGCAGTTAGAGGTAGTTGAACAATTAGTTTATTTTCAGTTTAATTTGCCAGGAAAATCTATTTATAGATGCCTTGGGCATAGAATTGTAAGCAAGGAAAATAGAAGATCAATAAAATCTTATTTTCATGAAATTGCAGTAGTAATCTATTTGTTTTCTTGTTTTCTTGTTTTTATGCTCTGTTTGTATCTAACAAATTGGTATCAGACCCTAGTAAGGAAGAGCGCAATAGACAAAGCAGGAGTGCGCAAGTGTGTTGCAGGGACATGGATGCACCAATCAACAGTTCATAGTATGGATCGCAGCAATAGTCCAAAAAAAAGAATCACATAGCTTGTTTGAGAGCGCAGGCAGACCGTTGGACAGAAATGGAGTGACGTGGAAGACTTGTAGTCATATTAGTCCAAGTTAGAGGCGCAAGGCACAAAAAATAACCAGCAGGGAGCGCCAAGGAGAGGCGCAAGGTGCAACATCGGCTTGAGTGTTGGGACGCCCTTCTTGGGTTGAAGTCGTACGAAGCAAGGAGGCCATCAAAAACAATGAATTCATCGAGCTGCCCCCGAAGGAGGAAACACTCGTTGCGAAGGATGAGCCGATGGCTGAGACCAAAGACGAGACCGCAGAGGAGGCCAAAGAAAAAGGGACAACCCCAATCGCTGAAACTGATGTCAAGGCCGAGGAAGTCCGAGTTTCAACACCGGTTGTTATAGAGGAAGCATCTGAAACCAAAACCCCACCCAAGACGGAGGCCCTACCTGCACTCAAAGTCATGCAAACTGAAGAGCTGAAGTCGATGAAGGCAACCGAAGAAAGTTTTTAAAAAAAGGAAAAAAAGAAGCAGTCAACGTGCAGCAGAAGCGTGAAGACAAAGCGCAGGCTAGAGATCATGGGAGGAGCCTGGCAGTTTGTGGGAAGCTACTGTCAGGAAGAAAAGAGCCTATTGAGACACGCAAAGTGTGGGAAGGTGATAAAGATTGCAGTTTGCGGTCAAGGCGCAGCTGAAAAGCATAATCACCATCTAAAGTTTTTTATTTGTTTGAAAAGATGAGCTACATAGAGCTTGTGTTACACAACGAGTGAAGCTGTGAAAGTGTGTGTTGAACAATGACTGAAGCTGTGAAAGTGTGTGTGTTGAACAGCGAGTGAAGCTGTCAAAGTGTCTGAAGATCAGACTGATCATTGGCAAATCTAGACCAACGTGGAAAGAACCTAGCAGAGTCCTGGGAGGAAACCTGACAAATTAAGCATCAGGTGAAAGAAATGTAAGCAAGTAGGAAGCTTGTAGTGTTGGACATAAGCATGTCCGTTGATAGCCTTTTGACAGGCTACTCCTCAGTCTTAAATGTTGAGTGAATGCTCATTGAGCAATTGTATTTCGCAAGGTGGTGTATTCCACATATAAGGCGATGTATTTCGCAAGGCAGTGTATTCTGCAGGAGAGGCAGTGTATTCTGCAAAAGAAAAGCATCCTAGCTGAAGCTGGTAGAAAAAATGAGTGAAGAGATGTATGCCATCAATGGCAGCGACTAGCAAAGCAGCTGTGGCAAGAATGACAAATTTTAGGCATTGTAAATGCTGAAGTTGTTAGTGGTAGAAATTAAGGGAGAGTGTTAGAAACTCAAGATGAACTGGAGATAATTTCTCCATCCACAACTTAACTGACTATTCCATCTCCCTCCTCATGCATGCAAGTAGTTAACAAACAGTTAAGAATCGGTTAGTTTAAGCAGTTAACAGTGAGTTCTTTCAAGCAGTTAGACGCAGTTAAACAATTAGTTTATTTTCAGTTTAATTTGCCAAGAAAATCTATTTATAGATGCCTTGGGCGCAGCATTGTAAGCAAGGAAAATAGAAGATCAATAAAATCTTATTTTCAAGAAATTGCAGCAGCAATCTGTTTGTTTTCTTGTTTTCTTGTTTTTATGCTCTGTTTGTATCTGACAATAACCAATGACCGTTGTCCCAGACGTGATTTCTGTCCGAAGGGCTAAGAAACACAACCAAGAAAAAACCCGAACCAAGCATCGAGAAATAAGGAGAAGCAATCCAATCCCAGTTCTTGGAAGCCGAGGTGACCAGCTCAGAGGAAGAAATGGATGAACCCACAAACTTCCCAATCAGATATTTACACCCAATCTCCTCCTCCATTTCAAGAAACATCTCCTCGGGGAGAACCAAGACAGAGGGTTCCGCAGAAAACTTCACAAGGGGATGAAAACACATCTCGGAAGCATCCAAAAGAGTATGGGTGCTAACATACGAACCAGATGGGATCCAGGTCTTGTAAAAGTCATTGCATACATGAAAAGGATTGGATTCCTTTTTGCACCTAGCATAAATCCACCGATTTTTGGAGTTAGCTGCCTGTCCATCCAAACCGGGAGGAGAAGCACTCAATCCTTGCATCAAGGCATCGCAAGCTGGGCCGAAATAGATTTATCACCATTGAAAGTAGCCAAAGAATTGTTGACAGCTGAAGCAGGATCAACTTCACTAGCCGGCTAGGCCTCCGCCTTCTCCACAACCAAATTATTTTTACCAGGCTCCAACCCCAAACCACCAGGAAAAGATGATCCCCGAACAAGGGATAAAGGCGGAAGGGAAGCGGCTACCACCGCAACATAGGACAGAGCTTCGATACGAGGAGGCTTATCAATGGCCACCTTCTGCCTATCAGACCCTGGCGCTTTTCCTTTGGGTGGGCAGAGGAAGCCCCTTTGCAAGACGCTAAAAATATTCGCAAGTTCACCATCAATCCCAGCAGCAACTGGGTTAATAAGCGCCTCACTGACAGACTCAAAATCTTCTTGTCCAGATGGCTCATTGTCTTCCAAACCTGCATCAAACACTAAGGCCGCTGAATACGAGAAGCTGCGCAAGAAGCTGTTTCTGAGGCTCGAGCCGGGGCTTTGATCTTGAATTTCTTTTTCCCTCTCATCTCTCCTTAATCACCCTTTATTTCTATGTGGGTGTAACCTCTTTTTATTTAAAACTTCGGAGAATAATGTAACTCATGAGGACGAAAAATGAATTAAATGTTTTTTTTAATTTTTTATTGCGCTCCATTATTTTGTGTATTTGGTGGGAGTATTGCAACCTATCATTTTTGAAAGGAAGAAATTATTTATATAGGATGAAATAGAGTTTATATTAATAATGTAAAAATGTTAAAATTATAAAATTATTCATAAAAAATAGGTGGTAGAGGGCGTGCCACAACATTTCACTAAGATAAACTTAAGAACATAAAGCAAATAATGAAAATTACAAAGGAATATATTTTTGTTGTTCGAGCAACACCCAAAAAATGACAAAGAAAGAAAATAAGAGTCAATCTTAGATATACTTGGGTTACCAAATCCTATATCCATAGAAAGACCTTTTTTGTCCTTTTTAATGAACCTCTGCCCAGTGCAGTCAAGTATTGGGAACCGCCATTAGACAAGCTACAACCATTGGAAGCCCAAACTGAAACTGAGAAACATCAAGGGGTTGCTCCTTGTCAGATTTAGAAAATTCAGACTTGTGTGATCTCTTGATTCCTCCCTTTGTGTCCTTATTCATCATTGTCACTTTAGGAGAGGAATTTGTTTCAGTCATTTCTCCAATAGCCTTTATTTCCTCATCCTTCCTTATACCTTATTTGGAATACTTGACCTCATTGAAAGATGATGCTCAAATAGTTTCTAGCCTTTATAATTACTACATCGATATTTTTTATTTTTTTGTTTACTTGCATGAGGACATACCCTTTGGAGATGCCCAATTTGGTAGCAAAAATGGTATTTAAAGGTAGTGTTTTCATAATCCAGGGTTTGGAACTAATGGAAATTGTCATGGTTCAACTATATCCTATTAGGGAGCCATTTGCTAAGGTCCACCTCCACAAAGACATGAACATAGGTGAAAATAGAAAAAACCCTTGTTTAGACAGCTCACTATTCATCTTGATGAATCTTCCGAGTGTGCTTCACAAACTGAGTGGTGCCAAAAAGGAAGAGTAAGTTTTGGGAGTTGAACCCAAACTGACATTTTGGACACACCATAATTGTGGGATCGAAATCTAAAAACAAAGGGGTGATAAAAATCCCAGCTTTACCCCAAAACCAAGGCCTTTCATTTAAAAATCTCTGATAATTGATAATAAAAAAATGAACTACGAAGAAACCTTAAGAACATAACTAGATCACAGAGTCATTAGTCCAAGTAGAGTAGATCTAATTATGCAAATCCTTTGATAAAAATAATTTCTAAATAGTGGATAATTAATTTATTAATGGTAACATCATAATTTTGGTATCAATGGAAGTTGAAAATCTTACACAATCAAAGTTCACTGTCTGTTCTTTATTATAAATGCGATTAACTTCTTAGAGAAAATGATCGACTAAATTTGTCTTCTAATTAAACTTTATCTTTTTATGAATTGTGTAACACTAATCTTAATTATTATCTAATTGTTATTTTGGAGTCAAAAAGCTCCTTTTGAAATATTATGTAATTGTGTAATTTTAAGGAATCCAAATAAAATATATTATAGTTGTTTTTTCTCCATTTCCATTTAGTTTATGGTTTTCAAACCACTATGATGTTGTGTTTATACCTTTTTTAGTATCATTATATAGATATATACATATGACTATTTTATGTCAGAAATTTCATTAAAAGATGGTCCCAATCGTCTTTCTTGGTATATCATCACCCTTTTATTTCAAGCATCATCCTATCTCTTTCCTCCTTTCCCCTCCATAAATTATTAATTTAGCACTAGAATGGATAAAAATTCAAGGTTTCACCTTGGAGATCATCTTACTAACAGATCCCACATAGTAGGGGTTCCCATTGTTATGATTTATGAGAGGTGCTATATTCAAACATATAAGAACATAAACAATAGTATAATACATGTATGATTTCACTCACTTTATATCTATCTTTATATTATTATCATCCATAGTTTTCACTTTTTCTCTAGGGATAACACGGTTCTTACTTTACAATATAGTGACACTTGCTCTTACTTTATCGTCTAGTGATATATTAGTTATATGAAAGTCCTCCACCTTTTTTTTATAGAAATTGTATGTGTAGCTCCCTTTATGGACCCATTATAAACAACACATATATACATCCCAACCATTTTTTGAGCTAACATTCTTATGCATTGAATTTAAAATGATCATATACCTTTTACATATTTAAAGACTTATTGTATTGTAGAGCCGTATTTAAACTCAATACAATATATTGAGTGTAATATGCAATTTCCTTGTTAGGTGTTTCAATGTGAATAGGTATTAGGGTGGAGGAATGTTTATGCTTTACTTTGAACAAAGATAAAATAAATAGTCACGCGACTACTTTAAAGTAAAGTCTAAAGTTTCATAACATAATATTATTAATGTCAAATCATTAAATAAATAAGTGTTTTGATTTATTTGATCATTAATTGTGTACTTAAAATTGAATATATTCTTAATCCATTAGAGGTATATTTTTATTATTCTAATAATTATAATAATTTCATTATTTTATTAGATGGGATTTAACTATTAGAGGGCTAGTTAATGGACACAAGCCACTTGAATGTTAATGTAAGCCCTCAATTCTTATTTTCTTTAGATTAAGAGATTTAATTATTGCAAAGACACATAGATTGTAGCACACAAACTAAAGGCAAAAACGTAAACAACAAAATCAAATGAACAAATCCAAAAAGTGGAGTCATATTTATGTCTTAAACACTTCATACATGTAAGTATACATGATAACCTTCTATTATAAATTGAAAGATAATATCCTTTCTATCCTTTTGTATTTATAATATATTGAATATGTATTGTGATTAATTTTAATTCATTTATACGTATGAAATGAAATAAAATGGTTTTAATTAGTCCGTAGTTTTAATTATGGCTGTTGGTCTATAGATCATCGATTCTTGCATCCCTTCTATACAAAAGAGCTCTAGAGCTCAAAAATGGTCTTATAAATCTAGCCATTAGGATTAAACCATCAGCATAAAATCCCTCCGAATTTATTTATCCAATCCTCTAACTTATCAATGTAAAATTCAAATAAAATCAGGGATAAAAAGCAGCTTTATTTAACACATTCATCTCTCCCAAAACATTTGGACTCCTCTTCTTATGTTATGATTTTTAAAATAATACTTAAAAATAATCTACTTTGAGTGAACTATTCATACATAAAAATGAACGACATTCCCCAAACCCACACATCCCCCCCTCCAAAAAAAAAAAAAAAAAATTGAATATATTTTTTGAATAGTTTGTCCTCACTTCAAAATGGAGGTATATAACTGTAGATTTTTTTTTATTATTTAATATTTTCCTCAATATTATTATTGTTTTTAAAAGTTTAAATCACCATCACCATCTAGAACTCATTTTGTTGCTGTTAAATTCTAATTGTTATTGAGTAAATCCAGTTTCAAACTTTGTTTAAAACAATCCTTATCTGTTGAAAAAAATCTAAGATAGCAACATTATCCCTAATGACCACAGAGCTCTAAAGAATTTTGGGGATGTATGTAACGATATTGGATATATATCATATCTTTAAATATTCTACCTCTCGACCACATCAGCTGATTTTTTACTATATAACCACCTGCCTGTTAAAAATCCAACTGAAAGAAACATTGTGCTTGTCCTTGCCTTGGCT
The DNA here is from genome assembly GCA_037957365.1 of Torreya grandis. NCBI lineage: Eukaryota > Viridiplantae > Streptophyta > Pinopsida > Cupressales > Taxaceae > Torreya > Torreya grandis. Next base: position 2,574,733 of record JARHVA010001018.1, read on the forward strand.
CTTTGTTCCACCCTTCTAATTCTAGGTGCCAACTTACATACAAAATCCTGAGCTCAACGTCCCTCGCTTGAAAGGCCTTCTATTTTCTCCACGTTCCACCTTTTCACAAAGAATTCCAAAATTTCTGCGTAGTCCGTGGCTGTATAGACCCCCAATTTCTGAGCCTCAGCAGAAAAATGGTGAAACAGATTGACATCTTGGCCATCATACATCAAGTGAGCAGGCATGGAGATCTTTTTCCTCATCATGTCTCCAAAGGCCAGCATTG
>JARHVA010001018.1:2580000-2650000 GCA_037957365.1 Torreya grandis
GAATGTGATTCGATCCATAGAGAAAAGGATCAACAAAATTTGTCTTGTAATCAAATTTTTATATTTTTGTGAACTTTGCCATGTAATAAAATTTTTTATGTTTTTGTGAATTGTACAACAATAACCTTAGTTGTTAATGAGATATTTTTTAACTATATAATTTTGGACCATTTGAATAAAAGATATCATGGTTTTTCTTTCCCTTTGTCTTCATTTAGTTTATGGTTTTTGGACAGCCCTTCCTATGTTTTGATTTTAAAAATGATACATAAAACTGAACTAGTTTGATACATAAAAATGAACTACCTTCCCCAAACCAACCCAAAAAAAATTATAAAAAAGATGAATTTGTTTTTTGATTGGTTTGTCCTTCTTTATCAAGATTGTAGGTTTCTCTTTACTTGGGATTTTACAGGTCAATTTTCATCTATAGCAACTATGTAGCCACTATGCTACCCAATTTGTAACCAATATTTTGTGTAACATTGTCCATAGTTAATGCACTAAGGTAACATATAGCCACTATTATAGCTACACCTACACATTACCATAGACCATATATTTAGTAATGTTGCAAACTATGTGAGGATGTTGTTGTGAGGAGTTATGAGTATGTTGTTACAAATAAAAGATGAGGTTGTTAGTAGTTAGTGTTTTTGTTGGTTTTTTCATAACATCCATTGGAGCAAATGTTGTAACAACCTCTCTATCCTCTTAGTGATGGTTTTAGATTCTTTGAACATTAGTAGTATTTTTTTTATAATTTTTTTTATTTCAAAGATTAAATAAGATTGTATCTATAACTACATATATTTATGTAATTATCAATATTTTCATCAAGTCTATTTAAGATGGAGACGTATACTTTATAGTTAGTTCAAGCTAGTTTAGTTCAAAATCAATCAATCAATCAATCTATGACAAAGGATTTCAATGTAATCATAATTGATTTGTAACAATTAATTTATTACTAAGTAATCATTTTATTCATAATAACATTTTCATTTTACATAATTCATGTTATCTTAGGATGGCATTCAAAATTAGTCCAACCAATAAAAGGCTCACTTGAGAGGAGTGATTGTTTAGGATTCCCATCCATTACAATAAGTAATTTTATTTGGTTTTATAAGTCATTTTATTTTAGAATTTTGATTCTATTTAATTTTATAATTTGATTCTTTATTCATTTCTAGCAAGAGTTATTTATTTCCTTATATGTTTTTAATGTTTTGGAGTAAATTGTGTGGGAAGTTTCCATTTTAAATTGGGCATATGTTTTCTACCATGTGATTTAAATTTTAGTTCATTTATTTATTTCAATTGTTCATTTATATATTAACTTAGATTTCATTTGAGTTTTATTTAAATTCATCTATACACAACATCAAATTTATTGTTAAGAGCTCATCTTGGAAAATAATCTACTATTGCATATAGAGTGTTGACCCTAATAAAAAAATAATGTCTTCGAGTTGATAATTTGAATGTATTAATCTACATCATACCTCTCTTGTGCTTTGGTGAAATTTTATTTTCTATGAAGGTTTGTGTCTTCTTTGTAAAGGAATGTGTCTACACATTAGGGTATTCTATCTAATGTTTAGGTTATTTGGTTCAAAGCACATAAAAAGAAGGAAAGTAACCCAACAAGTAACATTGTTAGTTTTGTTATGTTCTCATGTGTTGGTTTTTATATCCATGTTTAAAATTAATTTTTGAAAATTTTCTTGTTTACAGATTATCGGTGTTTTAATGTACCTAACTATTTATATGCATTTACATATAAAAGGATTGAGGTAGGGTGGATTATATCAATTCGTGAGAGATGTTTTATGGGTTTTCCTTTTTAATATCACCTTTAAATCACCAACATTTCATCCTAATCCTTCTTTAAACCCTAATTTCTATATTACATGCTCATAGTTTACATCACCAAATTCATTGATGATATCCCTTAGCACTTTTTTTTTCTGATGTCATTGGTCAAGTTGGTGACATTTTGAATTATTTATATTCCATCGATCGAGCCAATGATGTTGGCAAAAAAAATTGACTCATAGGAATCTAAACCATATTTATAGTAGTTTTCACCATCATTTCTTGTTAAGAAACAATAACAAGCTTCTTTGTTTGTGGTCATAATTCCCTTTAATAAGAAGAAGATAATGATTTAGGTTTCAATTATATTACACTCAAGGTATAACAATCAACAATAAAGGCTTTAAATATTTCAAGAATAGGATTTGTGTGGCCATAGAGGTATACCAAGTCTCTAGAGTCCCCAATTATAGTCTACTTAGTGCTTCTTCTTTCTATCTTGACTTCCCCTATAACTATCTCTCACAAAATGATTAAAGTCAAAGGGGAGATTAATGTGCATCTAATTACATTGTTTCTTTGTAATTTTCATATCTATCATAGTTGTAATTTCTATTTTTAGCCTATCTTAGTGTAATAAATTCAAAATTTGTTGTATCTAAGTTTAACATTTAATTAGTCTATTGTATATCTAATTATCACCCTTGTGCATTATCATTTATATATTATTAACCCTATCTACCCAATTAGGATCCACATCTAATTTAGGTTTAAATATTTGGATAACCCAATCTCTGATCATAATTATTTCATAAGCATTCTATTTTAGATGCTTATCTCCTACCTTGTCCTAATTATTGTGCTCTTTATCTCTCTCATCACGGATGATATCGATTGATTTCATGACTATGATAATGAAAATATCTAACTTTCCCTCAAGGAAGTAATCAATATTGATTACTCTTGTATTCTTCTAAGTTTTAAAACATATAATATCAAATATTTGAATAGTGGTAGCTGTTATCCCTTTAATCAGGGCCATGCTTCCACCATCTCACAAAATAAGTTGATTTATCTTAATGAAGATCAAAAGCCTTTACCTTTACCTTCTACATAATAATTGGTTTGATGTGGAAAAAGTGTTCCTTTATTGAATCTTGATAATTTTCACTAATGCCATAAGCATATCATGGAGGATTTGTAAACTAATTGTAAATGGGATATTCCTTAAAGCTCATTGGTCAAAAACCCCTCATATTCCAAAATTTCCAAATAATATCCCCTTGGTCAAAGGTGATGACTTTTTCCTACCTTCATTTGATATTGAAAATTTTCAAAAGGTTAACCAAGAGATCATGGCCTCTTTAGCAAGTATAATTATTCCATCAAAAAAAAGGAAAGCATTACAAACTTGAAGTGAAAAGGGATCATAATGTTCCAAATATGGGACTATTACCAATATCAACCGATGCATCTAAATTAAAGGATATTTATCTTCTAAACATTGATTTTACACCAAAATTCACTACTATAATAAAAACGTGCCTTTAACAAAGATTCCTCAAGCTCCAATTATTATATCCTTACCAAAAGTTAATGGACCAAATTCTTCCAATGGTTCAAGGTATTCAAATGATATACCAAAAGTATGAGAATTCAAAGATCCAATGCCCTTACCAAAATATCCTAAATTTAGTGACCATGAACTTGCACTTGTTATCCATTAGGATGATGATACTCATATGCCTAGATTCAAAAAAGGTGGTGGGTTGGAACCAATGATAATACCTATGACAAACACCATTGTTCCCATGGAATATCTTATTTATATGATGACCACTATTATGGATCTTCAAAAATGGGTTTCTATACTTCAAATGCAAATGGATTTCCATAATACTAATGTAAATGTGATTAACAATCAACCTCTTGCGCAATGTATACTTAAATATCCTTATCCATAAGATTTTGAACTACCATATTTACCTTTATTTTTGAGTTACAAGGACCCATTCAATCACATGACTAACTATGTATATTATTTTGGTCAATATATAAAAGATGAAAAACTATTGCTAAAATTATTCCACATGAGAATTTTTGATGAGGCTTAGAATTGGTTATATAGCCTATTAAAAGGTTGATTAACTAGTTTTTCACAATTGGAAGATGATTTCTTCATGGATTTAAATATCCAAAAGGTGCTAAAACTTACATTAACATATTTTCACAATTTCAAACAATGTGATTATGAATCCCTTCAATATTATATTATTTGATTTAAAAGCACATCATATGAGCTAGCATTTAAACCCTCATATTTGGAATGATAATTTATTTTTAGTAGAGGGATTATTTACCCATTAAAATAAAGAGAATTTCATAAATGATATGAGTCATTTATCCATTTTTATAATGATGTGCATATATATGCTTCCTTTAAAATTACTCTTCTAAACATACCTCCCTCTAAATACTAACTTTTTATCCCTCACACAAAATAAGGAGATAAATTACATAAGGAGCATTATGAACAAAAATGTGGTATTCCTAGTCTTTATATGACTAGTTTGAAACTGTTACTTACCATGGGGTCAATCCAAGGTCCATGTCTGATCCATAAATATTAGCAAAATATGTTTCGTTAATTTTTTTTTGCTTAACAATAATAATTTATGAAATTATTTAACATTTAACTTGAAAATTAATTTTAAACATAAATTTTTACAAGTATATAATGGATACACCATTCAAAATGAATAAGATAATCAACACACACAATTGATTACAGATTTTGGCACAATGACCTATGTCTCCAGGTCTTTTATAGGCCGATCTATTAAAATTTCTTGAAGATACTTACAAGAGATTTTTAAAATAAATTTAACCAAATGCAAAGTTGATCCTTGGGAAAAAATACCATAAGTCTCTTCTCAGACTTTTCTCTGATTCTGCCTCAAACTCCTCTTAGAAGCCTCTTAAGCCTCTTTGTTTAAGCTTTAGCAATAGCTACTTTGCTCTGAATGCATTGTAAATAAATTAAACCTCGAGCACTTTATATAGTGTTATAGGCTAAAAAAATTATGGTGGGGAAGCTTATCTCTTAGCCAAATATGGTCTATCTTGATCCCTATGGTTTTTATCCACATCCTTTATCCCATTAGGATGCGATTGACATCATTTAAAAATGGCATGGGTTTGTGGCATTTTATTGCCAATGCTTTTGGTCTTTATATGAAATCCCATGGTTTTGCTTGGGATTTATCCTTATCCCACATAAATTAATATATAGGTTGGATAATATTTTATTATCATTTCCCTTTATGATTTTAAATGCTGATGCAAAAGTGTCTAATGCTTATCTTGGCCTTATGGCATTCGTGGCATGTTTGTTGTGGGTGTGTCGTGGTACTCGTGCTTCGTGACCATGATCAGTCTTGTGATTCATGAAAAAATTATCCTCATGGTACTTTTATCCCTTCATGGTGATTAGAATCCTTATGGCATTCATGGTAATTGTGGTGGCTTGGTCCATCATGCTCCACTTGGCATGTCATAGTATTTGATATTAATGAGGGTTAGCTGACATGGTTAATTATACTCACTATGTCACTTTTAAAAATTTAACCATGGAAATAATATGGTTGTGGAAATCCATGTGATGGATTGAGGACCAATCACATGGGCCATTCCTAATCTGACACCTATCGATGTCCATCTAGATGCTCCATAACACTATTAGTGGTAGGGTCCCCTTTTATGACAAAAGTGGACTCCACTGGCTACGGTTCGTGTAGCCAAAATTTTACGCTTGTAAAAGACCAATTATGAAACCAATTATTTTACCACAAAATTTCACACCACATGTCACTACATCATTAGCCCATCTGATAATTATTCGACCACATCGTATTTTTTTCCTTGTTGAGTAGGAACTTAGAAAAGCCATATATTTTGACCACGACCTTAGTTTTATACAAATGATATATCATAAAAAATATATTGAGATGATCTATGTAGTGGTACTATTTTCAAATCATTCTATGATGGTCAATTTTGTAGTTTGACCAGCTTTGACTAATTTTGACTAGCTTTGACTGGTTGCACAAGGAACATCTGAGTTCCATTTTTGCATTCCACATACCATTATAAAGGTCTCAATGGGACCTATACAATGGTGTAGGTTTTGGTCTGCTTCAAGACCTTTTCCAAATTAACCTCTGGATCAATGTCTTATGTGAGAATCCCAAAGGGAATGACATAAAAAGAGTTCACATCACCAATATTTAATAATTACTTCATTCATGAGTGGAGATTAATTTTGGCATAACCACATTGATACTATGATAGTGAAAGACATTTTTCACAACTAGGGTACCATGCTAAAGATCTACATGATAAGGGGCAATGAAAAGATTCATTATGTTTATTTGTTATTGATATTTCTTGTGGGCCCCATGTTATCATTAAAAAAATATGCATATTACCCCATACTTTGTTACACTGATTTACGTTTAATTTTTTTTGGTTAGATGAAATGGAAACTAAAATTGATCAAAATTAGTAAGGTATTTATTTTTCTCATGAAGGCAAATTAATACATATTCCAAATGATAGCACTAGTTCATATACTAAACATGTAAAGCGTGAGGAGGAACATGATATGTACATTTTTTAACTTATCCAATCATGATGCAAACAATGTCAAAGATCCAACTTAAATTTGAAATTCTTTACATATTCTAAAGTTTTTAAAAAAATCAAAAAAATTCAAAAATCCAAAAATATTTTTGACACCTATATATTCTATATGATCCTTGGTATGTATGTGTTAGTTCCATGTTGATGGATAACATACCAATTACTTATATATACACATTTTCTTCACGCTTCTATTTGAGTGTGATACATGAATATAAAGATACAAAATCTATTCTTATTTTGGATGTTGGGCTTTCCCTCTAATCATGTCATGTGGACATTGGGGGCATCTATTTCTATGATCTTGATACTCATAGGTTATATGGTACAGTGATCATCTTTCATTATCATGTTTTATCATATATGTACTTACACATGCCCTTATCCATGATTATATATTTCACAGGGTACTTGATGTGATATGACCTTGATAGTTTTTGCTAACATATTTGATCCATTGGATACTATGATATGTTTATATTGGTTGCTTATGATTTGATCTATGCACTTCTTTGAGTGTCTTGTCTTGCTATTGTCTTGCATGTTCGAACATTTGCATATTCTCCTTTGTTTGTGGTCCCCATGCCTATATGTGATTTATTTGACATTTTAATATGTTATTGCTTGTTGCATGGGCATTTAAACATTATTTTTTACTTTTATGGACATTTGACTAAGTCATATCCCTTCGATTGTGTGGTATTTGAACATGGCTCTTATTTTTGGTCTCCTATGACCATTATATGTTGACATGATTTTGATTTTTCTTGTGTGTGTGATTTTTTTCTTGTTGAGCTTGTATTATTGATATCTATAAATCTAAATGATATTTTTCATGCATCTTAGGCCTTCATGTGATCACATTGTTTTATATGCTTCAATGATACCTTTAACTAGATATGTTCTTCTATATGCTACATGTTTCCATTCATAGATTATTTAGTTGTCTTCTCCTTTTGAGGTGAGGTAACTACTAGTTCATATCTTCCCTCATTGGGGGGGGGTGGCGGGGGGGCAGAGGGGCGTGGGTGGTACCAGTGTGGGCATGTCATAAATGCATGTTTTTTGCACTTATTTAGTATTTGGCACACACAGATTCATAGAGGTTATGTTTTTGAAACATGTCCTCTACATTGGCACTTATATTAGTTTTTAAATTTCTCCATCTATAGTGGGGGCATACTATAGTAGCATGCTACCCACACTTGTGCAAAATTTAAAATTAGCCAAAGCACATAGTCATATGATTCAAATACACATTTATTATAGAATTTTATACATTGATACCATTGTTATACACAATTTCAGCATGAGACATATCTTAAAAACTAATACCCTACACACTTATTAACCTTTGATTATAAATCAAAATGTTATACCCTTTTTACCCTTTTATATTTAATTTATTGATATTAATTTATTGATTAAATATTATTAATATATTGAACATGTGTTGTGATGTGAAAAAATAATTTATATGCACTATGTTACTACTTAATTAAATATATTTCTTTTTTGAAAAATTAACCACCTCTCCCCCAATAAATAACTAACTAAATAATGAATTATTTTTTAATGGTGTCTCTCTTCAAAATGGAGGCAAATAACTATGTTTTTTTTTTCTTTTTAAAATTGTCCACCATCTGAAACTCAGTTACTAAACCCAATTCCAAACTTGTGTGTAAAACATTCCTTATCTGATGAAAAAAAATATGATAGAAACATCATCCTTAATGATGATAGAGCCTTAAAGAATTGAATATGTAGTATATCTTTAAATATTCTATAATTCTCAAGCACATTGGATATATAATATTTAAATATTTTATAAAAGAAATAATTTTTTTATTTAAAATTATTGACCATATAAAGATCATTTTTTTATTGTTGAATTCTAATTTCTGTTTAGTAAACTAATTCCAAACATGTATATCAAAGAGTCCTTATCTGATAAAAAATATATGATAGCAACTTCATCCTTAATGACGACAGAGCTCTAAGGAATTTAATTTAATCACATTTGATATATACTATATATTTAAATATTCTACATTTTTTGGAGCACATTGGATATATGTAATGACATTGGATAGATAATATATATTTGAATGTTCTATAATATAATATAATTATTATATATAACCACCTATCTATTAAAAATCTAACTAAAGGAAATATTGTGCTTGTCCTTTATTCTTGCTTTGTCTTCTATCCTTCTAATTCTAGGTGTCAAATTACATAAAAAATCATGATCTCGATGTCCCTCACTTGAAAGGCCTTCTATTTTCTCCAAGTTTCACCTTTTCACAAAAAAATCCAAAATGTATGTGTAGTCCTTGGCTATATAGACCCCCAATTTTTAAGCCATAATAGAAAAATGGATTGCCATCTTAGACATCATACATCAAGTGAGAAGGCATGGATATATATTTTTTGATTGTGTCTCCAAAGGATAGCATTACAAGTCATCAGGATCAATCTAAAACAACTTTCTACTATCTTTATGTATGTAGTCTCATGGTGCTTCTCATCCACAGTAATGGTGTAACATATTTGAGCTAGGTTAAGATCACCATGTTCTTTGGCATACCTTTATGTATTTCCATGGGATATTAAGGTTAATCTCTCTTGGACTTACATGTATACAAATACAAGATATTGGTTGTTTTCAGTGCATGGATCCTTAACAAAGCATACAAAATAGAACAAACTTAGGATTAGCACTCAAGTTTGTAAAAGTCCTAGCCATGAGTTATAAATGTGCAAATCCTTTCAAAGGAAAAACTAATAGACATGCAAAATAAATAAGTCAGTGTTGTGAAATTATTAATTAAAATATTATAAAAGGAAAACTTAAATGACATCTAAGCAAAAAGAAGGTTGTGTTTTTAAATTAAGAAGAACTTGTTCAAGATGTAACATCCATTCATTTTATAGATGTAATCTATGTTAAAATATTATACTCTACCTTCCTACCTACTTGCATAGTAAGTTATGAACTTCTATAGCTAGGACATTTGAGCCACCAAAACATATTTATATAACAATAGTTAAAATTCAAAATTTATGAACTATTTCACTTTGGTGGAAAAATTTGGTAGTAGGTGAAACAATCAATAAAAAAACAAAAGTAGATAAATAGAAAAAAGAGAATGTTATTATGGGTAGAGAAAATACACAACATAGAAACAATCATAAATAGGTATAATTTTAGTGCAATAGCAACAGTCATAAAGATAGAGTAGCACCCTGTAGATAAAGAATAATAGCAAAATAAAGTGTTAGGAGAATATAGAGTTGTAGCCTAAAGGAAGTAGATTAACATAGTAATAGATTGTATAAGTTAGATAAATAACGTCAGCCCAGAGAATAAAATAATAAATAATAATAAGAAGATAAATAGACATCAATATAGTATAAAGCATGGAGAAGAAGAAATATAGTCAATAGAATAGAAGGAACGTGTAAAAGTTTTTGTAATCATTTTATAATAGATGTAGTTGTGTAAGTTTATGAATCAAATCAGTTTTTATTAGAGTTTTAAGAACAAATTAATATATGCATTTTGAGTGGTTTTTATGTGGATACTCTACCCTCCCCTATTCTATCCTTCTTGTATGATCATTTAGTACATTTACAACATTGTTGGTCAGCTCTAGACTATCCCTGTAATTTTAGTTTTTTGTCTTATTTTATGTTGTTAGTTGCTATCCATCTAGGATTGCAAATTATTTATTTTTTTGATAAAAATTGGTATTAAATACCTTAGGTTGTAATCCCATTTAGACATTGCAGTAGATAGTTTCAGTTCATAAAAACAACCCCCTACATTTGATGGAAAGAACTATGATGTGTGGAGCATCAAAATGAAGACCATATTCAACCCTCAAGAGATATGGGAGTTGGTTGAATATGGATACAATGAGGTTGTAGACCTAAAAACCTTAAATTAATTAACCCAATCACAAAGGAATGCATTGAAAGAGAATAGGAGAAAGGATGCTAAGGTATTCAACTACACTCAAATGGAACTGGGTAATTCAATATTTCCTATGATAGTAGTAGTTGTCCATTCTAAAGAAGCATGAGATATTCTTGAAAATGCATATAAAAGGAGTGATAAGGTGAATCTTGTCAAGTTTCATATCTTAAGAAGGGGCTTTTAGACCCTATAAGTGAAGGAGAATGAGTTTATCAATGACTTCTTTAGAATAAAATTAAATATTATCAATCAAATGAAGACATGTGGTGATACCCTTGAAGATCATAGGATCATAGAGAAGGTGTTGAGGAGCCTTAAAATTATATTTTACACTATAGTGGTTATAATTAAATATTCAAAGGATTTGAGGCAAATGACAATAGATGAGCTAATGGGTTCTTTTAAAACCCATGAATAAAGATGATTAGTTTAACCACTTCCTCCCTTGAGAAAGCATTCAAGACTAATGTGGATGTAAGAGGAAGGGGGAGATGATTAAAAAATAAAGGAAGAGGAAGAAATTTTAGCTATCAAGAATGTGGAAGACATAGCCATCAAGAGTCACATGGAAGAATAAGATGAAGGACAAGCAAAACTTCTAGAGGAGGATCTACACAAAAGTATGATAAGTCTAATGTCTAATGCTATTATTTTAAAATGTATGGACACTATGATAGTGAGAGTATAAATTAATATTATATGAATATGAATAATTTAAATTTATCTAAAACATAAGAGTCTAAACCTAATAGGAATGAGAAAGGTGGAAACTTTTTCATAACATGCAACATTACGGAGCAAAGTGGTAAAGAGACATGGTACTTGGATAGTGGGTGAGAACAAAGATATGTTTAACCATATTTATGAGTCAATAAAATCAAAATGAAAGATGGGAAATAATGATAAGGTTTCTATCATTGGCAAAGGAAACATATCTATTTGTACCAAGTAAGGTGACAAAAGGCAAATTCAAGATATCTACTATGGTCTTGTGTTGAAGCACAACCTTATTATCATTGGGAAGATTTTCCAAAAGGGATAAAAAGTTATATTTTAGAATGTTAAATGCATAATATTTGATAAGATTGGCTTCAATAGGAAGATTATAGTAGTCAAGATGATAATCAATCGAATGTTTCTATTGAGAATGTAAAGTGAGCTCACAGTAATGTTCAAAACTATAATAGATGAGTCTACTCTTTGGCACCTAAGATATTGGAATTTGATCTTTAAAAGGTTAAAAATTATCCATAATACTGAAATGGTGAGAGGGTTTCCCCTTATATAATATCCAAATAAAATGTGTGAAGGATACATATTGGGGAAATAACATAGGAATGCATTTCCCATGGGTAAAGCATGGAGAGCCAAATCTCTTTCAGAATTGATCCATTTAGAATTATGTGGTATAATGAAGACCCCATCCCTATCCAATAATGTCTAATTTATGACATTCATAGAGGACTTCAATCTAAAGATATGAGTGTATTTTTGAATAACAAATCAAATGCATTTAAGACCTTCAAGTAATTCAAGGCCATGGTGGAGAAAAAAAGTAATCACTATATCAAGATTTTGAGGATGGATAGAGGGGGAGAGTATATCTGTAATGAGTTAATGATCAAGGATCATGGCATCAATAATTAATTTACATCTAGGTATACACCACAACAAAATGGTGTGGCTGAGAGGAAGAATAAGAACATCTAAGAGATGGCAAGGAGTATGCTAAAGACAAAGGGTTTGCCTAATGATTTTTAGGCTGAGGCTATAACAATAACTATATACTTGTTGAATATTTTTACACCGAAGACCATTAGAGATATGATCCCTCAAAAAGCATGGATTAGTCAAAATCCAAGTGTTGAACACCTTAAAGTTTTTAGAAGTGTTGCATATGTACTCATTCCCAAGAAAAGAAGGGTAAAATGGGATGACAAAGGTGAGAAGTGAAATTTCATAGAGTATATTCATAAATTAAAGGATTACTAGTTGTAAAATCCCATCACCAAATAATTCATAATCAGTTGTGATGTTTAATTCATTGAGCATGAAGCTTACGATAAGAGACAAGAAGAAGAACAAGCATAAACAAGGGCTAGTGTACCCTTTATTGAATCTAAAATAGTATGTGGTACAACCAACCATACACCAAGTTAGACCCCTATTTCATAAATGGATAATTCATCTAGTAGTAATATCCATCAAGGAGGTCAAAGAGTTTTTCATGAGTCAACATTATCCTCCTCCAACTTAAGTCATTTCTTAAAAAAGAAAAGAAGCTTGTAAGAAGTCTATAAGCAGTCAAGGTATGAGAAAAACAAAGATGAAACTATGATTTATGCTCATTTTTTATCATCTAATCCTATCTACCTTGAATAATTAGTCAAGGAATTTTTTTTTGAGGTAATAGATGAGTAACTGCACATAATAGAGAGAAATCAGACTTGGGAGTTAGTTAACCTACCAAAAGGAAAAAAGGTCATATGAGTAAAGTGGGTGTATGAGACAAAAACCACCCCCAAAATCAAAATAGAGAGGTATAAGGAAAGACTAGTGGTAAAAGCATACAAGTAAAGGCCTAAACATGAAGTACATAGGCTCAAAAAGGAATTGTATGGACTCAATAAATCCCCAAGATCATGGTACAACTGTATAGATTCTTACTTATTGATCAAAAAATTTAGAAAAAGTGTTAGTGAGCCCAAAATATACATTAAAGTGAGAAAAGGTGATATTTTGATTGTACTTTTATATGGGAAGGATCTAATATTCACTAGAAATGAAAATTTATTAATAGAAGAGTTCAAAATAGCCATGAAGAAGGAGTTTGACATGACTGATTTAAGCTTATTGAAGTAATTTCTTGGGATAGAAGTCAATAAAATGGATAGTGGCATATTCATATGCCAATCTAATTATGAAAATGAGGTTTTGGAGAGGTTTAAGATGCTGGACAAAAATCCAATATCTACACTAGATGAGACAAACTTAAAGCTATGTAAGGATGATTTTAATAGTAATGTAGACTCCACATGGTACAAGATCTTAGTGGGAAGCTTAATGTATCTGACTACAATTAAGATGGACATAGTGTATGTAATCAGTCTCATATATAGATTCGTGGGGATGCCAAAGGAGACACATTGGAAAATGGGCAAGAGGATATTGAGGTATGTTAATTGAAAAAGAGATTATGAATTTTTATATGTAGCAGTAGATGAGTTTTAGCTAGTGGGTTACATGAATATTTATTGGGCCGGTAACCTTAATGATTGAAAGAGGACTTTGGAATATGTATTTCATCTTGGGTTAGGAGTCATATCTTGGGCTTCAAAGAAGAAATCTGTAATTTCACTTTATACAACTAAAGTAGAGTACATAGTAGCCAATGCAACAATATGCCAAGTTATATGGTTGAGAATGATACTTTTAGATTTGTATGAGGATCAAAAAGGAGATTCTATGGTCTATTGTGATAATATATTATAATAACACCATTGGGTTTTATCAGAATATACTATTTTTTTTATAGAAACTTAATTACACGTATTCATTATACAAATTTCACCACGAAAAATCTAATTAGTGATTTTTAATTAACTACACTCATTTAGTTTAGATTAGGATCACCATGAATAGATATAAAAATCATGAACAATGCTAAATAAATAATAAATATTATATCTAAATCATTAATGAAATAGTATAAATTCAGCCATGATTTATACAACATTACAATTACTACTACAAAAGTAAAATGAATAAATATTAGAGTTTTTAAGTATAATTAATCTCTCAAATAATAAAACATAATTAAAAGCTCCATAGATCATGAGTCTCCATGACTCAAGTATCTTTTATCATCAGTAGATGCCTCCTTCTTTGATAGCTTTATATGGTAGAAAACCCGTGACAGTAGGTAGGGGCCGAATGGCTACGGCTTCACATAATAAAACTAAATTTCAAAAACACTTGTTTAATTTTTGATTCTCAGGATACTTTGAAAAGGAAAAGAGAAGAGCATACTCTTGAAACAAGACTACTAGATTTCTAAAGCTTAGAATTTTTTTGATGTAAACTCTATGGAGAAAAGGCCTATATATAGTATTTTGGGAGGTCCTGCCTAGAATCTATGCCAAGGCGGTGTCATGTCCCATCATACTTTACAGTGTAAAAGTTAATCTATAGGGAAATTTTTTTGGATGCGCTAGATGATGATGATGTTTGGCTTGGTGGGTCTAGCATTGCTTTCGCTTCAGTCAGTAAGTCATCTTTGCTAATTGGATTGAAAAGACACCTTAGTTGGAATGTACTGGAGAGATGCCAGTGATGGGGTCCAAATTCACATGCATGATGTCGTGGAGTGATATAAAAGTAATATTCCCACTCCAGTTGTCTTTGAATGATAACATGTACTACCGTGTCTTGATCATGGTTCTCTTCTTCATGAATACGATGTGGGCCATGTATTTCCACCCATCGATATAGATGTTCATTGTATGGAGATCTGATCTTAATCAGCCATGTCCACAAAGGATGCTTTAATAATTTAGTGAATTGGTGATAAAGAAATTCACTATTTAGTCTTTCAATGTAGATGACTCTAAAATTTTGATGCTAGTTTGCCTGGATAGTGGCTGCTGAAGACATTTGTAGATCTTGTCCTGTTGCATAAGAAATCCTTGTATATCTTGGATGCAACCCTTCACATAGAATTTTTTCTTGGACAAGGATATTCAAGGATCGAAATCCTTAATTATATAATCTGGTTAGATTAAAACCAGGAATGGGTTGATGCATCAGTGTAGCTAGAGGATTTTGGCTAAGCCAATCTGTAATGATATTGTCAGTACCTTTGATATGTTCTACTGAGAAATTAAACTAGTTAAAAAATGCTTGCCATCTAACATATTTACCACGACCATCCTTTCGACCATGATCTTTTTCTTTAAAGGTCAGAAATCTAGTGCAATCAATAATTACAATAAAATGAGGCAAATGGAGAAGTTTTAACATAAACTTCTCAAGACATTTCTTTACAGCATATATTTCTTTATCAGAAGAAATCCAATTTAAGACATCAGTACTGAAAACTCCACTAGTTAATTCACAAACTAATTCCTTATTGCTATCTTGGCAAACAAGCACTCCTCCCCATGCAATATCAGAGGCATCAGTATAAACTTTCATCTGGTCTAATTTTGGGATATGAAGCTCTATGAGTGAAACAACCATAGATTTAATCTTTTGAATAGCTACTGTATGTTTTTCTTCCCAATGAAAAGCTTTCTTTTTTTGGAGAAGTTCTTGGACTATGAACCTGTCTTCACTAGAATTAGGATAAAAACTATTTAAATAGTTAAGTAATCCCAAAAATTCTTGAAGCTTAGACTTATCTAGCTTCTCTAGAAAACTAATGACCTTTTCTTTAATATGTGGCTGTATTTGCAGTCTGGAGTCTCAGATTATCATTTTGAGGAAGTTGCATTTAGTTTTGCACAACTGAATCTTTGTTTTTGAAACTACTATCCCTGCATCTTGAGCCAACTAAAATAATTTGGAGAGATGAGTAAAATGGTCAGTAAGAGAATTACTAAAAATTAGTATATCATCAATATATACACACAAAAAGTTAGAAGTGCCTTGAAATATTTTATCCATATGTGCTTGATAATATGCTGGGGCATTCATCAAGCTGAAAGGCATTACTATCCACTAAAAATGGCCAAAAGGGCAGTTGAATGCTATCTTTTCCTTGTCAGCTTCTTTGACTCTAATCTGATAAAAGCTTGATTTGCAATCGAACTGGGAGAAGTATTTACATGTTGCAACTTTCTCCAACAGATAGCTTTTATCTGGGATTGGATATGGGAATGGCTACATGATAGCATTTAATGGTCTATAATTGATGACCATTCTTTTCTTTCCTCTCTTTTGTTCAGAATGTTTGTTAACCATGAATGCATAACAATATAAAGGGGAAGTTGATTTCTCAATAAAACCATTAACCTCTAGTTCTTTGATTTGGAGTTCCATATCTTTATAATCCTAAGCTGGTATTGGGATCTTTTTCCCAATATTCATATGTTTACTTTCAAGGATTTTGATATCCATTTCGGGCATAGATTTTGACTAGAACTGCTGAGAGTTGTCAGAACAGATAGTGGCTTTAATCTTTTCTCCTATCTCTTGAATTTCAGCTGGGATTATGATCTCAGGTATTTGAGTCATAGAACTTGGAAATTTCTCAGTGGCATAAATGAGATGAGGAATTCTAAGCCTTTCATTTTCTATAGTAAACATGATACTCTTGGTGGTTGAACCATAGGGAGAGTATCTATCAATAAAGGCACCGCCTAAGAGAATATCTACAGGCATTCTATCTAAAGCAAAGAAATCAGCATGGAAGATTTTATTTTGTATCCAAAGGGTTTGCTGATGTTTATATTTGTTACAGATAAAACTATTCCCTTGGACATCTAGGCTCTTTTAAGCTAAGGCATCATCCAATGTCTTCCAATCATGGATGAGTTGAGATTTAGCAAAGGAGAGAGAAGCTCCTATATCAATTTAGGCATCTACAAGCCTGCCATTAATTTCTAATGTGATGAACTAGAAAAACTTTCCATTAATTAGCTAAGTTAGGTAAGCTGGTTATGGAATTTCTAAGGGAGGAATACTAGTACATACCAATTTTTGTCTCCCTAGATCCTGAACAATTGATTATTCAGTGTAGATGTCTTCTACTTCTTGGTCATCTTCTTCTTCTTCTGAAAGATTACTGCATTCACTTAGGTAGTAGTCTTAATCTGAGTAGAAAGATCTTTCTACTTCTTCATCCTCTTCTTTATCTTTTGTGGGCAATAATATATCCCACTGTGGCTCAATCTTTGGTGCTAGAATTTCTCTTGGAAAATCTTTGCTGGTGAATTTGTTTTTGATCCAAGAGTCACTAGGATTGAATGAGCTCCAAAATTGCAAAGGAGGATGTTGAGGCCTTTGCAATGTTGGTGGCATTCTGGGCATTGAGGGTTATCTCCCTCTAGATGTGTCTCCTCTTGGATATGCTCTAATCCTTGGTCATTTTGGTCTTTCTGGTAGTTCTTGATGATGTCTAGACCAAGTTCCATGTGCTTCATAATGTAGCCATGAATGATCATGGTGTCGTGGATGGTACCATGGGCATTGCATGTTGGTGAGTGGTTGTTCCAAGTCATCAGCTAATGACTCGAGAGCATGTGCATCATCATTGTCTTCTGAATCAGCTTCAGGGAGAACATCTAGAATTGGTTCATAGATGTCATCCTGTAAGTAAGATCTTCATCAAAATCAATAATATCCCACCATGCTACTGTATTGGAGGTAAAGACAGCTTTAACTGTAGGATTCTTGTAGTGATATTGAGGAGCAATATGGCCAGGTTTGTGATAGATGTAGCAAATAGGCTGTTTGGAAGGAGGATAAGTAGTGCATCATTTCTTAAGGAAATGATGAGGAGGTGCATAGGAATGCTTGTAAGGAAAAGAGCGACGCTAGAAAGAAAGACATTTGAAACACTGATTTTGCTATTTATGAGGTTGGACAAATAGCCGACAGCCAAAGGGGGATATTTTTGCAAAGATAGGAGCAATCTAGGTGGCTAAATGCTTGGTGAGTTTTTAGATAGATTTAGTCTCAGAGACTAAGCACATAGCTTGCTATTTAGAAAAATCAATCACATCTGAGAGAGACAGATCTTCAATTTTCAGTCCCTTAAGATCAATATAAGAGATAATCTAATCAATAAGATTATATGTCAATGCATGCAAAAATTTGATCTTAATCTTAGTGGATGAAAAACTCTTTCTTTCATATGCCAATTCTCTGAACTACTTGGCAAAAGCATCAAACTATTTTAAGTCACAAAGCTCCATCTTAAGAAGCCATTTCTTTGATTCTAGTTCTCTGTTGGCAACTAGAGGTGTGAACTCATTTATCAACAAATGAAATAATGTAGAAAGTGGATCAGGCTGATGATGTACATGCTCAAACTATTCAGCTTCTGTCATGGTATTCCACCATTGATCAACTATACCCTTTAAAAACTTTGAAGCAAAATTAGTAGTTCCAACTGGATCTAAATGAGCATTAATTATGATGAATCTCATAGAATTACACCATGTAGTGATTTGTTTCAAAGGATTAAGGAGATCATCAATATTTAGATACCAGGGTTGCAACTGAACATGTGTTCTTTGCATAAGGGTAGTATTAGACTGCTTTTTACAAGCCTTAAAATTAGAGCTGAAGGTTGATGAACAGATTAGCTATTTGACATAAGATTCTACCTGCTGATCTTATTTAGAAAGCCAATCTAAACTATCTTCTAAAGCATCTAGTTTAGAATCAATGGAAGACAATTGCTTCTACATTTTGTCTTTAGAAATTGCTATTTTTTCCATACTATTTTTAATATGCAAGACATCTCGACAGAGATCATCAAAATTATCTATAAAATGCGAGTTGAACCTTGTAGTATAATTTTTGTGTTTGAACTCATTTGAGGGTTCAACATCTCCTTGATAAGTAGCTAAACAGTATTGTACAGTTCCTGCTGACTGCTTATACATTCCTTTATGAGGTGGCCATCTTCCACCTTTATATAGATTAACTTTGTTCTCTGTGTAGAATTCCAGACTATCTTCTCTAGGAAGATTCATCATTGTACAAGGTAATTGATCCTTTGGATCACTTCCTTGGTTATTCTCTTCATCTTCTATCAAGATGTGACCTATCTTGATAGTTCTGCGAGAAGAAGAAGTTGATGGTCTGGATGGAGAAAAATTAGAAGAATTTATAGACAAAGATCTGGGAAGTATATTCACAGTTCTGCCATCACTTTTATGTACTGTGGCTTGACCTTTCATTCTAGGAGAAACATTTTTCAACCAATCAAGTTTCCAATCAAAAGGTATTTCTATGAAATCTATATGGCCTTTCTGAAGTTGGACAGTACCACTTAATCTTCTAACATAGGGCATATTTTCTAAGATCTTTGGATGATTAGTATTGGTCATGCTATAAAAAATATAAATATTTATAGAGGCATAATTAAATTCATCAAACATATCTAGACCAAAAAGGGAGGTGAATAATCTCCAAAAATCTAAAGATCCATGCTTACCTTCTTTACATCCCTTATTGCAAACTACGACAGAGAGATTAGGACAAAACTCAAAACATATGACTACATCGTTCAAACGGCCAATATTGGATATTTGACAAGAAAGTTCAAAACTTACTTGACAATGATCATAGAAAGATAAATAAATGACAAGTTTAATATTACTGGGAATCAAAGGAGTTATATGAATTCTAATAAGACCAAAGTGTACAAATTTCACATCTTCATGTGACCTGATATGATTGATCTCTGGTTCAGGTAATAAAGATAGTAAATTTGTTTAGAAACTCTTCTTTGGCTTATAGCTAAGGGTTAACTCGATAGATTTGATTTGAGGTTTAACAAAAGACATATATGTAGAATTATAAACAAACTTAGATTTTAGGAGTTCAGATTTCTTATATACATGTGAAGCTTTGATAGCCAGAGGTTTATACAGGCTATTTTCCTTTTCTAGTTTTTCTTTAGTGATTTCAATATCTGGGCAGTCAGATATTTGTTTAGGAATGAAATAAGGGAGTTCATAAATTCCTTCTAACTAAGATTCATTCATGATTTCTACTGTATAGGTTGTTTGGGATTTTCTGAGTTTCATGGCGAAGAGATTTGAGATCTGGTAAGTGAGAAAATTCTGGTAACGGAAATAAGAAATGTAGAGATAAAAAGGCCTATGACAATTTTAAAAACAGCTGGGGACTCGATGCAATAAACTTTCCCAAAGATATTTTCAAAGCAGAGAACTCAAAAAGTCAAAGCAAGAGAATTCTTACAACTCAAACAATTCATCAGTAAAAATCTTTCAATCTT
Source organism: Torreya grandis (assembly GCA_037957365.1). Taxonomy (NCBI): domain Eukaryota; kingdom Viridiplantae; phylum Streptophyta; class Pinopsida; order Cupressales; family Taxaceae; genus Torreya; species Torreya grandis. The sequence goes on from JARHVA010001018.1 coordinate 2,600,478, forward strand.
GGCTTTGATACCAATCTTTTATCGTCAGTAGTATCAATATGTAATCTCAAGTGTAGTCTCTAGTGTAGTACTCCAACTGGGAGGGAGAACATCATCCAAGTAATTTTACTCACCAACCACATACCATATATCCCCCGCACTATCTTATAACAATGGTATGGCCCTCCCTTCATGTATGGGTAGATAATTATGGTGTGATAATACAGAGTAACAAACCAGAACCCATGTGTTGTAGATATGTAATACATAATGTGTATCATAAATAAATATGTTCTAACATGATATCGCACAAATATGAAAAAAATATCAACATATGAAATGTTAATTCAAGCATTAATTTGTCCAAATATTTAAATAATTCATGATCTCAAAGATAAATCAATTTTATACACGCCACTTAATTGGATTACACCTTATCTTGCATTGATGGTGCTAAATTAAAATAGTGGAATCTACCCACTACTTATTTAGAATCATGAATGCATGATTCAATTAAAATATATAATAATATAAAAACCAATAGATTCATTCAAAATATTTCTATTTAGCTTATAAAATTATGCTAAGTATAGAAATATCACATACACACATTTAGTCTGTCAAATGTAATGCAATAAATCTAAAACATCTAGTTTATTATAGAATAAAAAATAATACTAAATATAACATACCATCTAGGTAATGATAATATTTGTACTATTAGTTACTTTAAACACAAAGAAACTTATAATGTTATTTCATCCCCAAAACAAACATTATAACACATTTATTTAATTGTTCATATTCCTCATATTTAACAAAACCCAATCCAAAACAACTTAAAATTATCTATATTTAAAAATCCTAAATAATTTATTTTAATGATTTTAATCAACATTAAAATATATACAATAACCCACTTTCACACTATTATGATAATTATGTTTTCCAACATAACACAACTATGTGTGTGTGTGTGTGTGTGTGTGTAGATGGTATAATCATTTCCAAATTGGTTACACAATCAATAAATGTATAACATATACCATGTATATGTATATTTTTAAAACTCTCAAGTAAGATTTAAATATATTAAAAAATAATTTATTGCATAAAATATACTCTAAGAAGACATTCACTGTCTAATGTCTTAGAGTATTTCGTACACTCTAAGTTTACAAGCAAATAACAAAATAGTCCCAAAGCCCTTTTATAAACTAGATAATTCCTGATATATTTGTTCAATTAAAACACATGATTTCATGTGATTAACCATTCATAATAGTCAACCATTTACAGACCAAATCCATTTGTTCAAATTACTCAAATCAAATCGATTCATTTTAATGTTTGATTCTTTTGCATATAAATATGATCAAGACATGCACACAGTGATTTATATCAAACATTGTGAAATTCATGACCATGTATTTCAATTATAAAGTTACACAGTCCAAAAAAAAGTATAATTTATAAAAAATAACATATCATATTGAGGTGTTTTTAATGATGTCCCTAAGGTGGCCAAGAGTGTCCATGAGTAAATATGTATGCATGGTTCTCAATGACAAAGTTTTCCTTAGTGATCATGTATGGACTCTATTGTGTGTTCTTGGTTAGGTAATGTAAGATTGATATGGTTACTTTTGGAAGTGAAAGGAATTCATTGGAGTATTCTTTTGAAGGTCTAGATTATCCTAGTCATCTTGACAAATCTTCATGAGTAAGCATATTGATGACATCAACATTGCACATGTGAAAGTGTCAGAAGAAAGTGGTCACATGGATTTTCTAAAATTTGTGCTTGGATAATGTTTTTCAAAATCATGTTTTTCAAATTTATGGTCTTGAAATTATGTATATAAAAATTTATGGTAGTGCAAAGTTGGTCTCCCAGGCATATTTCACTAGTTTTCATAGTCAAATTTGCATTAAAAAGTGACCGTTATAATTCAAATATTTGAATTTACAAATGAAAATTAGTCCTCATTATTTTGCCTATAAATTTCGATGATGAATTAATTTTACTGTGGTATAAAAATTAAAGTGGTAGATAACTTCAAGGGAAATCCATGAAAAATGATTTGGAGGTTTGACTGGTCCTACACCTACATTTTTTGTGGTCCAAAGTTGACTAAGCATTTGACCTTCTTCTGCATATGACCTAAGAAGCATGTTTGAGTTTTTATTGATGGTATTTGTATGTTTCAAGTTGAATTATATATTTTATAGTGTTTTATACTCCCTAAGGATCATCTGTATGGATTTTAGAGGATTGACCAATCCATCTTCAGTATGAACAATTGCTTACAAGTTGACTTTTGGTTCGATCATGGTGTTTTCATGTACAAGGCAAATGATTGATTGGTTTTGCCTATAAATATGTGTGTAGTGATGAATTTAATAAATTTAGGGTGTCTTAGGGATCTTATTGTGAGGACCTATGTGTTTTGAAGTGGTCTTGTGTTCCTAGTTTCGATTGGTGAAGTGTTAAAAGGATGAATAGGTCTTTATAGACCTATAAGGGCTTCTTAGGCCTAATTGAAAGATATTATTGATTAAGGGTGATATATAAAATATATGGATGACCTATGTAGATTAAATTGATCCCATTCTATTTTTTATATAATCCTTAAGGTTTAAGGCAAGTCTTATGGCTGAGCAAGAAGGTGATGATCATGAAGGCTCTATAAAGAACATAAACAAAGATGAGTGTTTCTAGAGCTCATATGAGAAGTGTAAATAAGGGTAAGTATGCTTGGTGGATAGATTGAAGAGCAGAGTAGTGTGAGGGATATGTCTGTGACCTAGAGGTCATATTTATAATGTTATAATAGTGTTGTTTTAGTGTTGAATATTGAAGATGAGTGAAGAAGTATAAAGTGATCCAAAAGGGTGTTTTGGATGCATTACTTGTATGTGAAGGTTTAAGAGAGTGTTAAGGGCTGAATAAAAATAATATTCACTATTTATCCATTATATTTAAATTAAATTATATCCATGAAGGTGTTGATATCATAAGGTGTTGTGTTGGTGCTCAAAATCTAAGACAAGTGGGTGCTTGTTCATGCTTAGGGGTTAGTGTTCCTTGTGAAGTGGGTACTTCAGTAAAGTCTTTTATTTCTAAATCCATTATAGGAATATATTTAACTTGTTTGAAAACTTGAGAGTGGGTGTTATCCCCCATGAGGTTTTCCCACATAATTCATGTGTTATGTGCCTTGATCTTGCATAGTTTCCTTGTTCATTGCAATAACTAGTTTATATGCTTCATGATTATTTATATTTATTGGTTAAGAGTTTGAATTTTTGGAATTGGAATTGAATTAATTGCATCATTGATTCACCCCTAGTGATTTTACCTCTAATAATTGGTATCAAAACCATGCCTTATTTTCAATTTTAACCACTTAAAGGTGATCAAAGGTACAATGGGTAGTCATCAAATTCAAGGAGATTTCTCTACTAAGAAAGCATAATTGTTCAATTGATCCAACTATGCTTTTTGGAGTGAAATTATGAGGACCTACATTGTGTATATAGGTTTTGAAATTTGTCATTATAATATGGATGGTTATTCCACACCCCCTACTCCTCCAACTATTATAGTTGACAAGAAGATGAGTGAATTTTTTTTAAAGGTATGATTGTTATCATTTGTGGCCTATCAGAGGATGAGTTCACAAATTTAATCCATTGAAAATCTACCAAGGAAATATAGGATAAGCTACAGATCATTTATGAAGGAGATTCAAAGATTAATTTGGCTAAATTATAGACCTATTGAAGTCAATTTGAGGGCCTCAATATGAAGGAAGAAGATAATGTGGCATAATATATTATAAGTTTTGATGAGGTGGTAAACATGACCAAAGGTCTTGGAGAGGAGATTGAAGAAGATACTATTATATAAAAGGTATTAAGTTCCCTCACCCTCAAGTTTGATTCAAAGATTTACGCTGTAGAAGAGAGTCATGATCTCACCAAGATGAAGATGGATGAATTACATTACATACTTACTACCTATGAGATGAGAGTCAATGAGGATAAACCACCAAAGAAGGGTTTAGCCTTCAAGGTGATCAAGGAGACAAAAGAAAAGAAGAGCAAGTTAAGTATTGAAGACTTTGATCTTAATGAAGATCAACTTGAATCCATGATTATATGAAAATTAAATGTAGGATCAGGTAAGTATGAAGGTAATCTTCCTTTCAAATGTTTCTCATGTGGTAAAGTTGGTCATTTTATAGTTAATTTCCTAGATAGAGGAAATTATGAACACAAGGAAGCTCATAAAGAATCTCAAAAGGATGAACACAAGAAATCTAAAGCTCCTAGCAAGCACAAAAAGTTATTCAATAGGAGAAATGGAAAGGAGTCATAAAAGGTAGTAAAAGCCTTTAACATGAAGAACACCATAACTCATCTATTAAATAATAAGGAAACACTTTAGATAGTGATGATTGATCTCATGATGAGGATAAAGAGACACTATTCATGGCTCTTGATAATGATGAAGGTGAATGTTCTATAGGTAGAGATCTCTTTGGTGGAAATATCTTAGAAGAAGAAGAGGAACAAGTCACTCTTGAAGACAAATATCTGATTACCTTGGAATAGTTGAAGTTTCTACAAGGCAAGAATAGAAAACAAGCATTCATGATCAAGACCTATGATGAAAAAATTAGGTTCTTTGAACAAAGGTTGAGAAATGAAGTCAAGGAGCATGATGATCTCACTCAACATATTGAAACTCAGGTTTTTACCTATGTTGAAGAGGTAAAGAGTAAGGATGAAGAATGTGTCAAATATAAATCTGAGATAGAGTCTTTATACAAGAAACTAGATCAAGGCATGAACAAGCTTGAAACATATCATAAATTTGAGAAAAGTATAGTTGATATTAATAGCCCATTGAGCAATCAAAAGGTCTCAAATGACAAGTTAAGCCTAGGATTTTATGAATATGTTCAAAAGGATAAGAATATTGAGAAGATAGTGATGACATATCAAGAAACTAATCATGCTAAGGAGAGTATTATTAAAGACAAGAAGAATGATAATATGAATAAGAAGGACATCTTCAAGAGCTACAAAATTCCAAATCAATTAAATAAATCTAATGCATTAAGGTATGATAACTCCTTCAATGGATATTCTTATTCTTATCACCAATTTGGTCATAAGGTCATTGATTGAAAAATAAAATATCCTAGTAATAAATTTACATGGAATTATGAGCAAGATAATGACAAACATGAAGAATATCATCACTCAAGATAGTAAATAGATCCACAAGGAAATCATAACATCTTGTGTTATAGGTGTTAAGGGATTGGTCATATTGTAAGGTTTTGCAATGCCTTCATTAGGAGACCAAGTGATTAGGTACATGAATGGGGTATTGAAAATTCAAGGAGTCATAATGTAACCCATACACAAGGTATATAAAATCAAATAAACTTCATTTGTTTCAAGTGTCAAGAAAGAGGTCACATATCAAGGTTCTATAGGAATGGTCAGAACTCCACTTAAAATAATATCAATCCTAACATGAATAAAAGAAGACAAAATGAATGGATACCCAAGGAGGTGAATGAAAAAAATGTTCAAAATGGATTTCTTGTCATGACAGAACAAGTTACAAGTTCAAGTTTCAAATATCAATCCTTATCTACCCAAGGGAAAAAGAAGATCAAGTAGGATTCTAAGTCAAAAGGAAAAAATGAAGTTAAGAACCCAGTCAAAGTCAATTTAATAATGAGGTAGGAATGTAAGTAAAGTAAGACCATCAAGATTTAAGAGTACGATGAGTTTTGGGACCTCTAGTATCTATATGATAGGTGGTTGTCTCTACCTATGATTCATAAGAGACATCTTTCATATGTAGAAGCATGTGTGTGTTCTAGGTGATGAATAAAGTACAAAGGTATGTAGAGTTGTTCATTTGTCTTTAAGACCAATGCCATTTTGGTATAGAATAGATGATATTATGCTATAAATCCTTGTATTGATCATATAAGTTATTTGGTTAAGGGGGAACAACAGGTTCATGATCGTGCTCCATAGGTTTGTGATGAAAAGCTTCAAGGCGTCTATTCAGGGACATTGGTCCTAAAAGCAAATTTTAGTCAAACTTTGATGCCTATTTTAAAATTTAAAATCATGAATAATTAAGGTAAGGTTGATATGAAGTGTGGAGAGGACTTGCACAAGTTTATTCGATGGGTTTAGATGTTCTTAGTTGGTCAAAAGTGTCATTCATGACCATTTGTTCAATTTGACCATTTTGCTCAGTGATCATTACCTAGTGTGTGTTCATCATGCAAATTTGATGATTTTGAGATCTATGAAGCTAACTAAGGTTAGAGGCTAGTTGTATTTTATGTGTCCATGTAAAAAATTATTTGAGGATATTTCATAAGGATTCCATCATAATTCTAAGGTGTTTGGGCATAGTGACTACTGTGCACATAGGGTCTACATGCATAGTTTAACTAGTTCCAAGTGTCAAATGAAGATTTTTGAGTATTCAAGATTAATTTTTGGCATATAAAGGTGTGTTTAACTCATATAGGTATGGTCCAAGTGGTCTCAATGTTTTAAAGACTTTTGATGGCAAGTTGAAGAATTTTAAAGGCTCTTAGGTATGATAGTCCTTGTTTAAGGGCTAGCAGGTCAAAAACCATTTCATGGTTCTATGGGTTCCCATAGGGTTAAAACCTCAAAATTTGATCCATAAGTTTATATTTTTTACCTATAGGTGTGAGAGAAGTATCCAGATATGGAATTGATTAGAAGGTGGAAAGTTGACCTTATTCCTTTTTGATACCCTGGGTTTTGCACCATCTGATTTAGTGACCTTCTGAAAGGAATTTAGGTTTTAGGCTGCTTAATATATTTAAATGGCCAAAAGGGTACTCAAAAAGTTATTTATATTCATATGAAAGTGTATAGTTTGACCTATGGTTGAGTTTTTATACAAATATGGTTAATTAACAAGTCAATTTATGAAGGAGATATGGTGAAGAGGAAGATTTGGATGATTATTATTGGATTTAATGAGGGGTAATATATGTTTACTCCATATATTAAATTTAAAGCCATGAGGATGAATACATAGAAATTTATGGGCTCTGCAAGGTTTAGGTAGGGCTACTAGGCCTCTAGGCAAGGCTAGTGTGAATAAGAGTGATTTTTGGTCATTTTTATTCAAAATAAAAAGGTATATTTGTCCCTAAATATGTTTATTAGTTGTATTTATGCATCATATATATTTTACAAAGAGCTTGTATGTCCACTCCTTATTCTATGGGTGTCTTATGAGAGAAATTTTGAAGGCAACCATGAAATTTCATCATGGTTGGAGATGGTCTAAAGATGCTCAAGGGGTGACCAAGTTTACTAAACATAAGGGGAGTCCTTATTGGTGTTATCAAGGTGTTATCACTCCTATTTTATTCATTTTGTTCATTTCTTGTTCATATAATAGTGTATGGCCAAAGAAGAGTGTTGTCAATGAGTAAGCTTTAGGTAGTCATGGTAAGGATTGGTATGCACAATGATAGGAGGAGTATTTTAATCATATATTAGAGGATATAAATTCATTATTTTGTCATTGAAAACATTTATATGTCCTTAGGATCAGTAGGTAAGCTCACTTTGTCAATGTATCAAAGGGGGATAAAGTGTTTGTAAAGGGAATAAGAGTACGTGCATAGCTTTGTTGTTGGATTTGAAAACATTTAAAAGCATTGAAATAAATGACAAAGGGTTATATTGTTTAGGTGTTTTTAATTATTTCCCTAAGGTTTCAAATAGTGTGCATGAGTTAATATGTATTCATGGTTCTCAATGACAAAGTGTGCCTTAGTGATCATGCATGGACTCTGTTGTGTTTGCTTGGTTAGGCAAATAGTTGTGGATATTGGTGATGTGATTACCATGTTTCAAGGGTGATATTATGGGTAAATAGTTATTTGGTTACATTTTTAAGTGATAAGAATTCATTTGAGTAGTCTTGTGAAGGTCTAGATTATCCTAGTCATCTTGATAGATCTTTCCAAGCAAGCATATTGATGACATCAACATTTACACATGTGAAGGTGTCAGAAGAAAGTGGTCACATGGATTTTTTAATATTTGTACCTAGATAATATGTTTCAAATTTTATGTCTTTACATGATTTATATAAAAATTTATGGTAGTAAAAATTTGGTCTCCCAAGCAGATTTCACTAGTTTCCATAGTCAAATTTGCATTAAAAGTTGACCATTATAATTCAAATTTGTAGATTTACAAAGGAAAACCAGTCCTCATTATTTTGCCAATAAATTTTGATGACGAATGAATTTTATGGTGGTATAAAAATAAAAGTTCTATATAACTTCAAATCAATCCAATAAAAATTATTTACAGGTTTAATTGGTCATAGCCCTACATTTGTTATGGTTCAAAGTTGATTGAGGGTTTGACCTTCTTCTGCAAGTGACCCAAGAAAAATGTTTGAGTTTTTATTGATGGTGTTTGGATGTTTCAATGTTAATTATCTATTGGAGATACTTATATACTCCTTGAGGATAATTTGTATGGATTTTAGATGGTTGACTAATTCATCTTTAGTATAAACAATTTATTACAAGTTAACTTTCGATTCATTCATGGTGTTTTCATGTAAAAGGCAAATGATTGATAGGTTTTTCATATGAATATGTGTGTAGTGATGAATGTAATCAATTTAGGGTGTCTTAGGGGTCATATTTCAATGACCAATGTCCTTTTAAGTGGTCTTGTGTTCCTATTTTTGCTTGGTGAAGTATGAAAATGATGAATAAGTCTCCATGGACATATAAGGCTTTTTGGGCCTAATTGAAAGATGTTGTTTCTTAAGGGTGATATATCAAATATATGGAAGACATATTTATATTAAATTGATTTTACTATTTTTTTGTAAAATCTTTAAGTGTTAAGGCAAGTCTTATGGCCGACCAAGAAGGTGATGATCGTGAAGGCTCTATGCAAAGTATAGAGAAGGATAAGTATGATTAGTGGATATATTTAAGATTAGATAAATGTGAGTAATATTTGTGTGACTTAGACATCATATTTATGATTCTATAATAGTGTTCTTATAGGGTTGAATACTGAAGATGAGCGAAGAAGTATAAAGTGATCCAAAAGGGTGTTTTGGATGCATTTCTTGTATGTGAAGGTTTGAGAGAGAGATTTAAGGGTTGAAGATAAATAATATTAACTATTTATACATCATATTTAAAGGCAATCAGATATCTGGAGGTGTGGATATCAGAAGGTGTTGTGTGAGTGGCAACATCTAGAACAAGTGGGCACTTATTCATGATTAGGGGTTGGTGCTCCTTATGAAGTGGGTGCTTCACTAAAGTATCTTGTTTGTGAATCCATTATAGGACTCTATTAAAATAAGTTTTAGACCTTAAATTGGGTTTTATACCCCATGAGGGTTTCCCACATAATTCATGTGTTATGTGCCTTGATCTTGCATAATTTCCTTGTTCATTACAATAACTAGTTTATATGCTTCATGCTTGCTTATATTGATTAGTTGAGAGTTTGAAGTTTTGTAATTTGAATTGAATTATTTGAATCATTGATTCAAACCCTACAGATTTTACCTCTAACACATCTAAATTTTTTATACTATCTAAATCAATTTGCACAGAGATTAATAAACTCATCTAAAATATGAATTGATTTACTCTGTCTTAGATTTATAAAATCCTTATAAAAATATATACATAGTCAAATGTTATAAACATTTATTGGATTTTAATATATAATTAATCATAATATTAAGTTTAATTTATAAACAAATTTAGTGAACACATTATATAATTTGAACTCAACTAGAATTTTACTATCAATGTCCTTACTTGATTTAGGGCTTTTTATGTCTATTACTTGCCTAGTAATAAACCCCAAATTCCATATATATATAAATAATATATAGCTATAATATTTTTTAAATAACACTGGGTATATATTTATATCCCATGCCCATATCAAACCATGTTACATCTTGCTAATAGAATTTAAATGAAACCCTGACCTTCTACTTATATTTATATTAATATATAAAAATACATCTATTTATGTGTGTATATATATTATCAATCACTAGAATTTAATATATACATAAATATAAGTCAGTGTATATATTTATATATACAATCAAATTTTAAAAACATTCATAACATATTTCACCCATAAATCTAAGTTAAGTGTAAACATAGTCAACCTCTTGGAACCTAAATAGGATTACCTAAATTGAGCATTAAGCTTATGATTTTATATTGGTTCGACAAACCTAAAACAAAATCATAAGACCTTTTTCAATATGCCTTTAAAATGTAATAACTATTCAATGCATTAGCATAGATTTATGAATTGAAAAAGTAACTAGACCAAAGCTTTCCTAAAGGTATTTTAAAACATGGAAAACACTTACAGCCCTACTCCTTTTCCTTTTGGGTTAGGGGATTGGATTTAGGTTTTTGTAGATGTTTAAGCCATCCACAGGGCCCTACATGCATTCCCTTTTATTTTTCTAGATTTTTTCAAAACAAACAAAAAACCCAATAACCCATTTCAATTCCAATATCGATCTAGATCATATAGGAATTTAAGTACAAAAATGACCTAAACAAATGCTTATTATGCGAAGAAAGTTGAATCCCTTCCTTCTTTAGCTTGAATTCTTTTCTATTTTTTTGTCCGGTACTCTTTATATGCATGCTTCCCAATCCTCCTTATCCTTTATTTTATTCATTCCCATCACCTTAGTTGCCACCACCTTCTCTTCCATTCATGGTAGACCATATTGACTATAAATATGGATTCCAAAATAACTCAACAGAACCCCCACTAAGTTTTAGTCTACCACCATTTCTCATGTAGCTAAAAACCAAACTTCCATCATGATTTTTACTAGGAATGATGGTTAATCTAGATTAAAAGAGTGATTATAAACCCTAAGCATATCAAAACTTACCAAAGACTCAATAAAATAATCATCATATATCCTCTATAGAATATGCGTGCCTTTTGACTTAAATATAGACCTTACTTATTATATCCAAACCAAAAAAATGATAAGTCATAATCCCTAATATTATTTCATGCAATGTTGACTAATGACTAGTTGATTAACATAATGACTATTTAACATGGTGCAACATATATGCATTTAAAAAGACTGTTGTTAATTGTTACCTAGTTATCTAAATCAAACACAATGTATTTGAATTTAAACTATTAGTGAATCCTCTAGGTTTAAATAATAAGCATAGGATTTAGTAAATAATTTGATAAACAAAATGATGTTTATAAAAATACATCACGATGATATTATTATTTAATACCTTGCATTACTTTAATAATAAATAAAATTATTATAATTCATTATGTCTTTTACAGGTTTATAGTACTATAAAATTGATAATAGTAACCTTTTAAATGTAAATAGTCACTAATAAACTAAATCAATTATGTAACAACATACATATATTATTTCTAACAAAGAATCCAAATAAGCATTTTAAAATGAATATTTAACTATATAAAACACTGCAGTAAATCATGTTAACTAGTTACGTACAAATTTATCAAATCAACTAACTAATAACATGAACAACAAATAGATTAGTGAAATCACAAAATCACATGAAATGATATGAGAACACAAAGGATCAAGCAGACACTCATACAAAAAACAAAGCATACCACTACTATCTACCTCAAATAATTAATCATAAAATATGAAATACTACTATGGTTTGTGCATGGGTTTCTAGTTTTTCTCTCTATCATCCCCCAACATCTTCATATAAACCACCCTCTCTAATTATTCTCTCCCTCCATCACACTCTAAGGGATGGATTTGTTTTTCATCCACCTCACAACAATGAAGGTAGTTAGTCCAAACATAATTATATCCGTAAAATATTACTATGTAATTAATAAACATATCATAATGTACAAAGATAAAAGTAAAGCTATCTAATAGAAAATAAATCATGTAAATTAAGCAACACATAATTGTCCCATAATAAACATATGACATAAAACTAAATCAAACATTAGTTAATCAACTAACAACCATGATAATCCATGGATCAAATAGGTTATTCATCATAGAGACAAATTGGGATGTGACATATATCCTCCATAACATTGTCAAATAACCTAATCTTTCATTGTAGGAGAAAGCACATTGTAATCAGGTATCACTTCATTTGAGAGTTAGTTGGGAAACATGTGATAGAGCTTAGTTTTTGTAAATTAGATAAATAACTAGTTGATATTTTCACTAAACCACTGTCAAAATACATTTTCATGAACTAAAAATGAATATTAGGGGTAATTAATGCAACAAAATTAGGACTACAAGGTTTTATATTGATCTGAAGTCCTATATCTTAGCTACAAACTCTAACAGGGTAGCTACAGACATTGATATTCTAGCTATGGACTTCAACAGGGCAGTTACAAACTTTGATATTCTATCTATGAACTCCAACATGGTAGCTACAGACTTTTATAGTCTATCTACAAAATATAATAGGGTAGATACAAAATTTGATAGTCTAGATATAGACTTTGACAATATAGTTATGGACTTTGTCAATCCAGCTATGAAGTTCAACAGTCCAACTCTGGACATGCATAAAATGAGTCTAGAAGGATATGAATAGATAAAGAAAAGTTATAAGGATGTTTTTAAGGCTAAGAAAAGTCCTATAAAACATGGTAGGAAGGTCAATAATAAAGGATATTGTTAAAATATTATATTTCGCCTTCCTATCTACCTAGCTATCAAGCTACAAACTTCTATAGCTGGGACATTTGAGCCACCAACCCATATTTATTGAACAATAGTTAAAATTTGAAATTTGTGAACTATTTCAATTTGGGGGGAAATTAGAAATTAGGTGAAATAATTAGTAGAATAAAAAAATAGATAAATAGACAAAATAGAATGTTAGTATGGGTAGATAAAATACGTAATGCAATAGCAATCAGAGATATGCAAAATTTTATCACAACAAAAACCATAAAAATAGAGTAGTAGCCTATATAAAAAGAGTAGTAATAGTAGAATAAAGTGTCAAGAAAATATAGATTTGTATCCTGAAGGAAGTAGATTAAAAAAAATATAGATTGCATAAGTTAGATAAAAAACATTAGCATAAAGAAGAAATGAACATAAAACAACAAGAAGACAAATAGATAACAATCTAGTTTAAAGCAGGCAGAAGAAGAAATATAGTCAGCAGAATAGAAGGAAAGTATTTTTTTTGTAATCATTTTATAATAGTTGTAGTTATGTAAGCTTATGCATCAAATCAGCTGGTATTAGATTTATAATAATAAATTAATATATGTAGTTTGAGTGTTTTTTATGTTGATACTCTGCCCTCTCCTATTTTATCATTCTTACATAATCATTTAGTACATTTCCAACACTATTATTCAAATCCATGCTATTCCCATAGTTTCAGTATATATATATATATTTCTTTATGTTATTGGTTGTTTCCCATTTGGGCCTGCACATTCTTTAATTTTTTACCAACAATTTAACCTTTAAGGATGTTAAAGACAACAACATATGTCAAAATTAAATTGGTATGCAAAACTATCAATGCTATTGGGAAAAAAATTAGTGTGTATCTCGAAAAGTAAGTCTATCCTATAGATTCAAACAATTTCAAAGAGAAAACTAGCTATCATTTAAGCCAAAAGAAGAAAGTGAGTGCTATGAAAATATCAATGCAAACATTCTCCTTCCAAAAATTATTATAATCTAGTCCCAAACATGTTGTAAAATCATGGTTGCATTTATTTTCAAAGCAAAAATCAGTTGGCATCTAAGCCAATGGAAGTCAATTCTCTAAAATCATTAATGAAAAATTATTTAATAGGAAAACTAGCTTGTATCTAGTCCTAAAAAATGCAGTGCTTTGAATTTTGAATGCAAACACATTAGGTGGATCAGAAACTAGGTTTCCACAATCCATAATAGTTGAAAATAAGGCTTCTAGGGGAAAACTATGTTATGCTTTTTCTAATCACTAAACCAAGTTACTCTTTACAATCTATAATAAGGATAATATATGATAGTGGGTTAGGAAGAGTGATCCTAAACATCAATAAAAAATAAAATTGCACCATAGTTTTATCCTGAAATTTTATTACTCAAATTAGTGGCATATTTCAACTCAAAAACTACATATGCAAATATTTTTGAAAAAAAGTTATTAATGCAAATATTTTCAAAGAAAAATTATCCCATTACTAACTTCTAAGCCTAAGAAATCTATGTTGTGAATTGATATCCATACAACCTTTCTAAAACAAAATATAGGGGACATGCAAGTAGAATCAAATGCATGCCATTTAAAGAAAAAAAATAAAAAATAAAAGGAAATCATGCCAATGAAAGGAAAATTATTTTAAAATTTCAAAATGAATCCATGCCATGATAACAACAATGAAAATATTTAAATGTAAGATGAAATAGAAATCAATCATTTTTCTTTGTTTTTGTAAGGCAAATATAATAAAAAAAGGCTCAACTAGTCCCCTTAAATTAAGCAAAAATAATGAAAATATCCAAATATAAGATGAAAGTTAGTCCTACTAAATTAATATTATTAGTAAAATTTTATAAAGCTACAATTCTTGATCAAATTAAATATTGAATAGTCCTTTAAATCTATTTCATGTCTACCCTCCTAGTCAAATAGATATAACTGTTTAACATATCCCCATATCTATTCTCTTCTACAGTTTGCATTATTGTCTGTAGATCCTAAGAGGTGGGGCTTGCACCAGTCTCATCATGAATACCATCAAAATTATTGAGCATAGTTTGATAAGTAGGCAAATATTCTTCTATAATCATATCCCCATTAAGGCACACAAGGTAATCATATGATAACCCACTTGCTCTTTTTATTAGTTCTCTCACTTCATCCTCAAATCTCTCAAAGGAAGAAATAGATAATAAAACAAAAGGTTGCAAACATTTTCTATAGGTTTTAAGTAAGGAAAAATGTTATCTTTTTCGCACCCATCGAGATATTTGAATATATCTATCTTCTCATGTGGCATACAATGTGTAACCTACTTGTGGTTACTCTCAAATCGATATTTCAACTTTGTACTTTATCTTTAGTGAAAAAAATCATAATTACATAGATCTAAATGAATGGTTCATAAGGTATAATATTTCTTAAAGGATTGTCTAATAAATTTTCAAGCTAAGCCAATTTTATTGTATTTCAATTAAGGTAATAATTCGAACTAGATGACCATGAAGAATGTCAAGCCACCTTTGAGTTGAAGCTAGATTTAAAAATGGAATAACAAGTTAAGCGGGCTTGAGCTTGAGAGGAAAAATGGGGTGACAAAACTAAGTAGAGTTGATTACTTTGAAAATGGGGTAACAAAACTAAGGTGAGTTAGATTGTGGAGATGATGAAGCCCAATTAAATAGAAGTAATCTAGTTATGAAAGATGGGGAATTATGACCCAATCCAAATAAATACTCATCATTATTACAAAACTTCAAAACTGCTTATTAAATATGGGGCATGATGACAAAATGATAAAAACATCATACCATCATTGTTACATAAGAAATATATGCATATCATGATTGTTTTAAGGCTAAAAAACCATTGTTTTGTGTTTTGTGACAATACTTACTTGGAACCCTAAAAGAATTTAGTTATAATAGCCATAAATGATATGCTAGGAATTGGGTAATTATATGATACTAAGTTAGTCTTATAGTGACTTAAAACTTTGTAAATAGTCTTAATTTGGAGTTATTATGTACAATTGTTATATTTATACCTGATTTTAGAGGTATGTGGTAATCTACATGGAAACCACACATCACAAGTATTATGGGAGCATGTGTAGCTTTGATAATAACATCAACTCTTAGTATATTATTGAAATCACTAGGATTTGGATGGTTGAGGATTGAAAATCATGGGTTAGGGATTAAAATTATGGTATATTATTACACAATCAAATCTTTGCATTTAATGAGGGTTAAAAACCAAGGTATATTGTTTAAAAATCAATGTTCGCTTCCTCTTCTTTATTATAAATGTGATTAGTTCCATGGAGAAAAGGATCAAAAAGTGTGAGTATTTATATGTAGAAAAGGATAAATGAAATTTATTTTATTATCAAACTCCTATATTTTTATCAAATTTATCATGTAATAAAATTCTTTATCTTTTTGTGAATTATGCAACAATATCCTTAATTATTAATGAAATATTTTGTGACTATGTAATTTTGAAGCATATATATAAAATCAATTATGGTTTTTATTTCCCTTTATCCTCATTTAGTTTATGATTTTCAAACAACCCTTCCCAAATTTTGATTTTAAAAAAGACACATAAAAATGAACTACTCTGATACATAAAAATTAACTACATTCCCCAAACCAACCTAAAAAAAATGAATATTTATTTTGATTGGTTTGTCCTCAATTCAAAATGGAGGTGTAAAACTATGGGGTTACATTTTTATTTAAAATTTTCCTCAATAATATTATTATAAATCACCATCTGAGGCTCATTTTGTTGTTATTTAGTAAACCCAATTCAAATTTTGTGTAAAATAATCTTTATCTGATCAAAAAATCTTTGACAACAACATCATCCCTAATGATGACAGAGATCAAATTTTTTTTGGGGTTGTATTTAACGACATTGGGCATATAATATATCTTTAAATATTCTAAAATCTATATCTCTACTCTATATGCCCAATCAAGTTATATATCCATTTAAAAATCAAGTGCCATCATCTATAGTTTAATTGGCTCCCTAGCTTGCAAGATCTTAAGTTCTCCCAAGAAGATTATACTCTATTAAAAAACCACACTCTAGTGGAATGAAACTATCTCACCCCAAAGGGTAACACTCTATCCCACCCCAGCCTTTCCCTCCTCATAATTAAACTATTTATCTATCTATCCCATAATAGTATTCCCTCCACTATGGACATACTCTCAGTGATAGTATTCACCAACTATTGAAGCTAAGATTCAAAGAGAATATTACCAGATAAAATCTAGGGTCAAAACCAAGAGACATGAATAAGTGACAAACCATCTATGACAAAGGGACAACCTAGATCCCTACCCTATCTATATATCTATAGGACTCCTTATATGTATATGCCTTAGTCTCAATATTGATTCAAATGGGTATATAGGGTATTCAATTAGTCACCATATAGAAATATAGGTTGGCCACCCCACAATTGGGAACTTGAGCATATTTGATAGGCTATCTCAATAGGGATACTGACCATCTAAATCAGGCTCTATTTAGATGTCTATTTATTCCCCTTTGGTTCCTGATTTGATATAATCTATTTGGCATCCCTATCCTATCTATCTGGGGGAATCTGGAGTCTAGTATATACCCTATATATAGATAGGATATGGTAATGATACCCTAGCTATACTCAAACCCTATGTGTTTATGTGTGTGTGGCAATAGCCCCATGGACATGTGCCATATAGAATAGATATATCTAGGGCCCCTCTACCTCCTTCATTGAGATAGTGACTATTCTATCTAGAGTGCCATTTATGTGTGTGTGTGTGTGTGTGTGTGGATGTATAGGGGTGTCAGTTCTGTATGTGTGGGTGTGTGGGTGGGTGGGTGTGTGTGTGTGTGTGTGTGTGTGTGTGTAGGTAGGTGTGTGTATATATATATATATATATATATATATATATATATATATATATATATATATATATATATATATATATATATATATATGTATGTATGTATGTATGTATGTATGTATGTATGTATGTATGTATATATATGTATACACACACACACATATATATACATATATATATATATATATACATATATATATATACATATGTATATATATATATATGTATATATATATACATATATATATGTATATATATGTATATACATATGTGTATATATATATATACACACACACACATATATATGTATATTTATATGTGTATATATATATATGTGTATATATGTATACATATATGTATATATGTATGTATAAATACACACACACACACACACACACACACACACACACACACACACACACACACACACACACACACACACACACACACACACACATATATATATATATATATATCTGTGTGTGTGTATGTGGGGTATCAAAATTGTGTTCAATATATATATATATATATATATATATATATATATATATATATATATATATATATATATATATATATATATATATAACTGACACCCCTATACATCCATATAGAACCCAAATCTCTATAGATCCTCTCATCAATGGTATATTGAACACAATTTTGATAACAATAAAGAACCACCAATTCAAGCCCCCTTGGTCTATTGCATATACACATACACACATGTTATATATGTATGTGTATTAATGAATGAATATATTTGTGTGTATATATGTAAATATCTATGTATGTATGTATCTATATATATGTATTTGTCTGTGTGTGTGTCCATATATGTATGTATGTATGTATGTATGTATATGTGTGTTTTTATGGGTAAGTATACAAATTTAGGGGACAATTCCTTAGACATTTACCCTAACACTTATGCATTATGTTCATAATACACACAATATTTAAATATAGGCTCATGATTTATGAGGCACAATATGTATGCGTTATACAATCCACATAATGTGTACACATTATTTCTACTATATTTAGTGACAATAATACATACACATTATGTTTAGTGACAATAATATGTATGTGTTATGTTTAGTTTCAATAATATGAATGTGTTATTGAAACCACAAAAAAATAAAAATAAAAAGGCCCAATCCAGGGGCATACCATGTTTATTTTCATTTTCTTACTTTCTCTAAGTTTCTCTTGGCTAAACTATGATCATGTTTTACTTGGAGGAGAATAAAAATGCACTTGGATTTCCCGATGCCTTACCAAATCAATAATACCACTGTGGAAGGGAGGTAAGTAATAAAAAACTAAACCTATTAACACTAAATTTTGCCAATTTTTTTATTTTCATTGCTTAATTGATAAATCCTATTCTTTTAAATGTGCATTACACTGCAAGAGACCAACATGATAAATGCCCTCCTAAGTTTCCTCCTAACCCTTTGCCTAAACCTCCTAACCCTACAATTAACTCTCCTAGCCCTCCTACAATTCCAAAAGATGCCCTAGATATTCAGGAGGATCTAGATACATGCATAATAGAAAATAAAATAGATATTGAACAAATAATTAGGAGAATAAGGGACCCCACATTGGCCAACACTCACTGCACCTATTTGGCCAATACCCTAGAGTCAGTATTAGGTTAAGTTAATTTGATAATGAGTTAAATTGATATATGGGCATCATATAGGGATAGATGTAGGGATTATTATGCTTAAAAAAATTTAGCACATGATATAAAGGACAAATAAATATCAAAAGACCTAATTTTTGCCTTATTCATCAACCCAACAACCAATGCTCATTTTATAGTAATCACTAAATGTTTTCTAATCCATCGATTCCAAATAATTTGATTAGAAATAATTTATAAGACTGATGGTGGATGGTGTTTAATTATCCACTATGTAAAAACCATGAGGTCCCATTGTATTTTGAAAGAAAACTCTACTATGATTTTTTCCTCAATAAGATTCCAAACTATTTTGACTATGATGAGTTTTAGGGCCAAGGGAAAGGTTTTACATATGATCAACTAGGTGCAAATTGTACACTTAATTGGCCTATAAATATACCTCCTTGAAATTAACTTTATCCTAAGGTCCCCTCTGTGGTGAAGGAGGTCATGGATATTGACACTTTTCATGTGCTTAGTACACTTATTGATACAGTCGGTCAACATATGAGTAGGCTTTTTCAGACTGATGTTAGAGATACTCCACCTAGAGTGCATACCTAACCTCATGGTTTCAAATGTTGTGTTATATGCACTGGACCTTTAGATGATGATGGTTGTGCTTCTGAGGGCTTAGGTGATACATTCATAAGTGATGCATTTTTGGAACATACATTTGGTGTTTACACATCAATCACTACACACATGTAGGTATCCTTATATAAATGTCATGTTAAATTTAAGATATATATGTATTTAAAAGCCAACAATTATTTTACATAGAAATTGAATAATATATATGTAATTTTTATGTTGCAGGAGGAGATAGTGCCTACATATTCATTATCCACAATCATATGTATGTATCTTAGCTAGCTAATGTTTACATATGTAGAGTCAGCTTGTTGCCATCCACTATTGCATTTGTCAATGTAATAAGCCATCATTTATATATAAAAAGGTAAAATTTTGAGTTAATATTATACTCAATGTACATGTTTTTATTTATATAAATTTATGCTCTTGACTAACAATCATACATGTTCAAATAAATTTTTTAATGATAGTTATGTGAATACAAATTCTATGTGTGAGATGTGTTGAAAAATATAGAGATAAAATATGTAACCTAATAATGACCAACCTTCTAAATTTTCTCCTTCAATGTCTAATGATGTCTCTCTCATATTTTTTTTTCAAAATATACTCTTCCTCCTATTTATTCTAATCATATTCTTGGTCTTCCTTCACCTTTTAAAACCTCTTATAATACTTCATATTTTGCTTGACTATAATCTCTTCATAGTATTTATTAAGTACTCAATATTTTAATTTTTACCTATAGTACCATTACTTATCTTTCAAATATTCAAGTTTGTTCCCTTGTATGAATCTTACATGATATGCAATAGCTTAAGTCCTCTATAAAATTAAGTGAGGTTTTTAATTCAATTGATGACCATAATAAACACTCCTCCATCTCTACAAGATTAAAAACATCATATCATTATTGTTACATAAGAAATATATGCATATCATGATTTTCTCAAGGCTTAGAAAACACTATTTTATGTTTTGTGATAGTTATTACGTGGAATCCATGGGGAATTTAGTTGTATCATCCATAAATAGTCTATACACCTGGTAATTACATGTTATTAAGTTGGTCTTACGATGGATTAAACCCACTACAAAATTCCAGCACTTATTTCCACTGCCATCATTTTATTAAACCTTTGTCAACATTGTTAGTTTATAGTTATATTTATACTTACTTTTGGAAGGCAAATCAAAATAAACTTTCCCATGGTATGTGGTAATCTACTTGGAAAACGTGAATCACAATTATTATGATAACATGTGTGTATCTTTATTATGGAAAACATCTATCTTGCAATCATTGGAATTTGGGGTCCTTAGAGTGGATATTTATATGTGGATTTTTTTTTGGCATTTTTTTATTTACAAGCTATTGAAAATAAAAATAATGGTTTCTTGTGTCCTCTCTTTAAATAAAAATAAATACCAACCTAACTCAAAATGTAATTTTTCACTCAAATGCAAGCACTGTGATTTTTGGTTATAGCTAATATGGTTGGTTGCCTTGATCATTCCTACATTTGTGTTACTATATGTCATAGTGGTAATGAAGTCTGTGTTATAAATATAATCTTGACTTAATCCATTTAATGCCATCTATATTTATCACTTTATAATTTTTTGGGATCTAAAAATATTTTTTACCAATGTAATTTATTTATTTAATTAAATATTGTTTGTGAATTGTCACTTTGTAATTTTTTCTGGATCTATGTACTTCATCTATTGAATTAAATTTTGTTTGTGAATTATCATTTTGTAATCTTTTTGGGATCTAAAACATCTTCTACCAATGTACTTCATATACTAAATTAAATGTTGTTTGTGAATTATCACTTTGTAATCTTTTTGGGATCTGAAAACATCTTCTACCAACATTCTTCATCTACTAAATTAAATGTTGTTTGTGAAGAGGACATCAAAGCATAGAATTTTGAATTAATAATTATTAGTGTATGAGAGAGAATGTAAAATGTAGTATAATGGAGGAGAAAAGAATTTTAAAAGTATAATAATGAGATATAATAGAGAAGCACTCTAATAGAGGGGTCCTATGCTAGGAGCTACTACATCTATAATTTTATATAGAGCAGTCTCATGCATTATCACAAGTTCACCATGTTGGAGGCTACTACATCTATAATTTTGGGTAGAGTAGTTCTATCGATTATCACAAGTTAGAAAACTAATTACAAAATATATGCACATTAAAATAAGGAGAAAATAATATTTAGGAAGCAACTTTTGAGTGGTGGGAAGTAGTAGGGGGTTGAATATTTGCATGGTTGCTCCTTTTTTTAGTTGTCAATTGTATGTGTGTATCCAATTAAATTTATTATTATTTTTTCAAACAATTTTTTAAAAGTAAAGTGCTACTAATTTTTCTCACTATTTTGTATCGTACAAAATTTAAAGAACCATTTGACACTAGTAAGGAAAAAGACTCCTATAATTTCTTAATAATATCCCTAAAAAATAATTAGTTATCTCCTAGCATAGGACCCCTAACTAAGTGAGAAGAAATTTTTTCTAGTAGTAGAACAATATTTAGAATTAAGTGACAAAAATAAGAGAAATAATTTTGGTATAATAGAATAAAAACATTAGAGGAGAATAAAAGGAATATAGAACAACACATAATAGAATAGAATATCAAATTAATGACCAACAGAAGTTCAATTGAATGATTATGTAGACACTATAATTTTGTATATCATATACAATTAATTAGGTGTAGTAGGTCCTTATTTTTATTTAATCTTCTAGATAATCCCCATCCTATGGTTTAGTATATTTACCATTTACAATTTGGTAATTTACTTTTACTATTACCTTTCTACCTCCCTTATCCTCCTAAGTCTATTAATAACCTAAGGAATCTATCCCCAACCACTTTACCCCTGTATAGTGTTGTTACCAATAATTCCATGAATATCAAAGATAATTTTACCCATAATTGAAACAAATGTGCCAATTTTGGTGAATTGCCATTGATTCACCCATGATCAAAATTGATTCTTCAGATTGACATCGATCCATAAGTACCCAACCAACCTTTGTATTCTAGACCCAAAAACTTAGAACCTCAAATTGCTGATAGATTTCTTAGGGAATTAGAAATGTACTTAATGACACTCTACTAGAACTTCACTATGTTCAATCTACATCCTCTATCACAAGCTTGAGAAACTACCTGTACTCATAGAGAAAAATTCCATTGTATTTATAATCACATCCAAGGTAAGTCATCACATATTATTCTTTTATTTTTAATCAATTATTCTATTATTATCTACTTGTATAATCTTTGGAATAATATCTACATCCCTCTGTATCCTTTTATTTGTCTCTATCATCCAATCTATCTCATTTATTCTTTATTTTAATTAAGCTTAGTCACAAAGAGAATTCACACTGATTCATTCTAAATTAGCACCAATTTTATAGATTGGCACCAATCCTAGCAAGATCTACATTGATCCACTATGATTAATATGTAAAAATTGAGACCTTAATCTTATACCATTATCTGCAATCCTTTACTGATTTCTTATCATTTGAATATGAACTTTGAATGTAGATGACTCTACCAAGATTAGTGCATGATGTAATCAATATCAAATATCTCCCTATAGTTTCCCAACCCCTATTTGATGATCAAAGTGACATATATTTTGATCTAGCTCTCTGTGTTGTTATTTATTCTTCCTCTCTCAAAGCCACTAAAGACCAACTAGATGTCATATATAATGATATAGATGTTGCCACACCTTACTGGGATTATTATTATTATTATTATTATTATTATTATTATTATTATTATTATTATTATTATTATTATTATTGTATTGATAGCTTAATCAAGGATTGAATATTAATTTTCGTTATTATCATATATTTTAATTAAATATGTTTTTTATCCACTTGATTGTGTAAAAAGGTGAGATGACATCCATTTGAGGAAGCTCACAACTTTTTGGGACTAGTTTTTGACTAGGTAGCTCACCCAATTATCTATTAATCTATTTTTGTCAAGTGTTTACATGTGTGAAATTTATTATTACCAACCAAAAGAAAGCTCTCATAGTCACTAGATTAAAAGAGATGCAAAACATCTCCTAATCCACAAGTATTTTCCATAAACCCTATTTTCATTTGAATTTTTAGTAAGTAATTTAAATTTGAAGAAAAATAAAAATCTACTTAAACATTTTGGCATGCCTAGTGGGAAAATATCTATGGCATCATCCTATTAGGATTGAAATCCCTAAAGAGTATATCCCCACTACCCCTAATAAAATTAAAAAAGGGAAAACATCATTACAACCTATTCGAACAAGAGCATCTATAGTAGGACCTCGTCCTTCAATAAGACTAATAGTTACTATCATAGAATCCTATACTAAAGCACATTTACCATCACAATGGGATCTTCCCACCATGATCATGCTAATAAATAACCCTTTAAACCCATATTATCCATAATGTTTAGGTGTAAAGTCTTATCTTAAGCATAAATTACCTATTATAGGAAACATTCAAACAACTAATTCAAAAATTCAAGGTTCAAAGTCCCATACCTCTTCCCTACCAATGCCTTGGAGGATTGAAAATCCTACTCAAGATCCATTAAAGGTATTTTATTCTAAGTTCCTTGATCATCTTCTCCATACCTCCCTTATCACTCTACCACCCATAAATCCTATCAACCCTCATATTAAAAAACCAACATGGTATAGACAAATAGGAGGTGTGCATATGATCGAATAGTAGGTCATGACATAGAAAGTTGTAATGCATTAAAGGTCATAATCCAATACCTATTAGAAGAAGATTATATTTTAATAGAACAATTAGATCAAGACCATCCCCATATTTAAGCTACTAGGTTTACAACCACCTCAGGATGTAGCATACCACCCATAGTATTAGAACAAGCTATAAAATAGGATAAAACCTCTTATAGATCTTAGTATCAATCTCTCCCTCTAGATGTGGATGATTTTGAGAATGTGATGAATCCCCCTTTGTTTCAAATAAATGTATTTCACATAGCTATGCAATCCCAAGCCTAGGGCCATAAGACCCTTAATCACAAAAAAGCCAAAGTGACTATTGCCAAAGCACCAACTCCAACCACAAATAGTCCAACAACACCCACTCCTAAACCTATAGTTTATATTTTAAGAAAAGTGAAAAACAACAATACTTCAAAACTCATACAAATATTTATTCTAATGTAGCTTCACCAGCTTCTAGTCAATATGTCCCTATATGAACTTGTCTAAAATTCTCCACAATACTACAAGGTTATGATAAAATCCTTACAAGCCATCAAGATACAAGCTGATGAACCCTATCCTTTGTTGGATTTCATTAAATCACTTCAAAAGTTTTTATCCATAACATTTCATGATTTGGAAATACTAGCCTTACTACTGATGATCAAGATCTCACACTATTTATCACTTCCCATATTGATCAAACTCGAATCAAATGAGTCATGATTGATATTTGTACTAGTATAAAAATCATCTCCTCTCATGCATTTAAACAATTGTAGCTACCTAAAATAGTTATATCCCAATCCCCCACCATTATATGAGCCTTCAAAGATAGTGTCACCCCTACATTAGGAATTGTATTCCTTTACATTCAAGTAGGCACACGTGTTCTACCTGAACTATTTTATGTAATTAAAGGGGATTTTCAATATAACATCTTGTTAGGATGTCCCTGGATACGTTTTATGTATTATATCCCCTCTACCTTGCATTGATGTATTAAATCAAACACAAGGGTAAAATCCAAAATGTTCCAGCTTATTCCCATCCATTCAAAACTTGTAACCTCACCTTTTGATGAAATTATGTATTAATACCATTACAACACACTACCCCATCATCATCTAGTAAGGCATCAACTAGTATGATGATCCTTACATCAAGAATTGGTAAGGAGTCTATTGATGTTGTATTTCAATAGTTATTTATTGGAGAGTACTAATTATTGACACTTAATACTCTCCCCACTCCATAGGAATATGGATGTCTGGATAAATAGTAGGCTTATTATCCAAATTTAAGACAAATTACTCCCTTTGGTCCATCTTTCCTCCACACCCATTTGATCTATGGGGGAGTTGATCAGCCTTCTTTAGGTGTTTCTAACCAAACTCATGATAGACCATTTACCTCAAACATTTCATTCCTTGATAAACCCCACTTCATAAAGACATACCTATGAACAAGGCCCACACGAGGTTGCATTGTGAGATTTTAAAAAACCCCATGAAAAAGATGACCTTGGTTTTAGAAAAAATCCCAAAACCACCCCAAAGATTACTCTCCTTCTCATCCTTGAAGAGGACACACCACCCTCACCATCTAATACCCCTTATTTGATTAACGATGTCATATCCATTCCTCCAAAAAAAATTAGTCAATGCCATTACTATAGAACCTCTCATCTATCACTATGATGGAGAGGTTATAACCATTCCTATATCCTACCTAGACATTATATGGTAGGATTTTCCCACCATCCATGTTCTTTAGTGCTAGGATGATGAGTCTATCTTAACTCATTTAGGCACAAATAACTCCCATGTATGTAAATCCCTTTCATTTGAAACCTCTAGTCTATTAAAATAGAACACCTTTGACATTAACATAGGATCCTAGGATACTCCAAAAATTGTTGAAGTCATCAAATATTTAAATTCCTTGGAGTACCAAGATTTCATTACATTTTTAATAGATCATAGTGAATAATTCACTTGGTACTATAGCGATATGCCTAGTATCGATCCTGCCATCATCATCCATAACATTATCACATTCCCTAATTCTAAACCCATAAAGTAAAAGTTCTAAAAGATGCATCCTCACGTTGTGCTCTTAATCAAGGAAGAGTTACAATGTCTCTTATCTGTTAAATTTATCCAGCCTATCAATTACCCTTAATGGATATCTAATATTGTTCCTATCACCAAGCCTATAAGGGGACTACAATGAATTTTGATACCTTAATCTCACTTGATAGAAGGATGATTTCCCTCTCTCTAATATCGACTAGTTAGTGGATTTGATCATCGAGCACAAAATGTTATCACCTATGGATGGTTTATATAGATATAAGCAGATCCTTATCAAACCAAAAGATCAACATAAGAATTTATTTATTACTCCTTGGGGGACCTTCTACTATCAAGTTATACCTTTTAACCTAAATAATGTAGGAACCACCTATCAAAGATCCATGACCTATATCTTCCATGATATCATATATAAAATTGTTGAGGATTATGTGGATGATCTCTTCGGTAAATTAAAATTATGAAAAGACCACCTTTCTATCCTAAAGTTTATCTTCACTTATTTAATCTAATTTTGTGTCCATTTAAATTCTAAGAAATGTATTTTTGGATTATTAATGAATAAGATTTCAGGCTTTATTATCTCCATCTATGAGATAGAAGTCGACCCTACCAAAATCAATCCATTTTAGAAATGCCACCCCCATCTAATCTTAAGCATCTCCATATTTTTCAACGTAAATTATAGTCTATCTATCATTTTCTCTCCTAGCTATATGATTGATGTAAACCATTCCATCACCTTCTAAGGAAGGATATCGATTTTAAATGGGACTCTGGTTGACAGGAGGACTTTGAAGATCTTAAGAGCTACCTTCTTTCACCAAAAGTTCTCACTCCTCCTAAATAAGGAAAACCATTCTTATTATATATTTCCTCTACTGATCATGCCCTTATTACCATACTTATGCATTGTGATGAGTATCACAAAGAGAAGGCAATTTACTATATTAGTCTCACACTTATTGACTAACAGATGCATTATTCTCATACAAAGAAGTTATGCCCAACTCTGGTATTTGTTGCTTCTAAGCTTTACCATTATTTGCTCAATAATAAAACCTATGTTGTAATGAATAATGATCCCCTAAAGTTTATGTATTCTAAGCCTTATCAAAATTAGTGAATGGCCAAATGGATTATGATTTTGGTAGAAATTCATGAAAAGTATATCCATAAAAAATTAGTTAAAGTTTAAATAATTGTTGATCAGCTTGCTGAGGCTCCTCTTTCTAATAATTAACTATATAACTATGAATATCTAGATGAATCTATAGCCTCTACATCTCAAATAGATCTTCAATATCAAATGACTTTATTCATTGATGAATCCAAATGCAAGGATGATGGGGGAGATATAATTATCTTAATCCTTCCTAGGGAGACACCTATCCCTCTATCTTTTATGCTTGATTTTGACTGCACTAATGACATGGTAGAGTATGAGGTTTTAATC
This sequence comes from Torreya grandis, assembly GCA_037957365.1. Lineage (NCBI taxonomy): Eukaryota > Viridiplantae > Streptophyta > Pinopsida > Cupressales > Taxaceae > Torreya > Torreya grandis. Next base: position 2,628,853 of record JARHVA010001018.1, read on the forward strand.
ATAGGTCTCGAAATTGCCTTAGCCTTGGGTATTAAAACACTTAATATCTATGGTGATTCCTAGCTTGTGGTCAATCAAATTAAGGGAATATGTCAATGTAAGAATGATATCCTTTAAAAGTATAAAACCTTGCTTGATTAGTTACTAGCCACTTTTGAACATTTTGCAATCCAGGCCACTCCTCGATCAACTAACAAGTTTGTGGATATTATTGCTTCCTTGGCCTCTTTTATCTCATTTTTTTCTAAGGAATCTAAGTTGTTTATCCTTGTTCAACATATTATTTTCTGCTTTGGCATCCCTCATAATATCATCACACATAATGGAAAATATTTTAAGAACAAAAAGGTTCAAGAACTATATGATTATTTTAGCATTAAGCTCAACTTTTCCTCACCTTAATGTCCTCAAACCAATGGATAGGCCAAGGAATCCAATAAAACTCTTGTTAAAATCCTTACTAAAGTCATTAATAAAGTAGGCAAGAACTAACATCTTCATGTTCCCTTTGTCTTATGGCTTATCGAGCTAGTATTCAAACACCTATAGGTGATATTCCTTTCTCCCTAGTTTATGGTACTAAATTTGTACTTCTTCTTGAGGTTCAAATTCCTTCCCTTTACATCTCCCTTAAATATATTATTTCTAAGGATGACTTTCCTCAGGAATGATTATTAGAACTTGAACTCTTGGATGAGCATCGATTGACTGCCCTTGACCATCTACATGCATATCATGAATGAATAAATTACAACTATAATAAGCATCTAAAAGCATGTGAATTTAATATCAATGACTTTTTCTTAAAATAAAATCAACATGTAACTATTATTAAAAAAATCAAAAGGGGAAAATTTTCCTCGAATTGGATCAGACCATATATCATCACCCCTAAGTATGGATCTGGGGCCTATCGTTTAGTCTCTCTTTATGGAAAATCAAAATGAGAACCTCTTAACACATTGCATCTACATCCTTTCTATTGTTAATAAATCTTAATCACCTTGGTCTACCTAGTTTAGTTTCTAGGTTTCATATCCCTCTTACTATTATACCAAATAATGATATATAGATACATGTGGTTATCTAAAAACATTGCCTATTTTTAACCTTGAACATGAATACCCCAACTTTATTCATAACATTCTCTAATTGGATAATCTTCACTTATAATGGGAAGAATCTCCAAATCATTATTAATTGAAATCCCTCCCTATCACTAATTCATTTTGAGAATAGGTGTTTTATATTGTGTATCATATCTTTGGGAAATTATCTTGGGATACCTAAGGCTAATTCATCATGAAATATTAACATTGGGATCAAAAATCAAAGTAAAGCATCTACAAAAGAAAAGCAAAATAAATAGATTTCTCCCTCAAAGGACAACTATGAAATATACATCTATAAAAATATACAAAATATCAGAAGTATAGACTTCTTCTTCAAAGGATAGTTGTTTCAAAAAAGCATATCTCAAAATATAGACCACTCCCTTGAAGGATGGATATCATGCATAAAAATATCCTTAAGAAAGCTTCCCACATTGATCATCTTTATTTAATTTGGTAGACTTCCCATATTGATCAGTCTACATGGATTGACACAAAAGGATTCTAGGTTTGAACTTAGTTTTGGGTATGCAAGATGGAAACATCTTATTCTTAGAATCCACTTTCTATCAAGTCCTAAAGCAAATCTTAAAATCAATAAGATCTTGAACTTAGTTGAACTAAAGTTGTTAGGATAGTTATTAACAGTTGGTTAAGGACTCATATGCATTCCTTTCAAGTGGTTCTCTTGGGTCATGGTGCAATCCAATAATGATCAATCACACCCTTTGTAAATTAAATATATGTTAAATTAATTACAAATTGTTGATCATATCCTAAAATCCAGTAAATCAATAATACATAGTATTTAATGTATAAATCAAATCAATACCAATCATAATCCATAAACATCATTTATAACCCATAGGCATAATCAAAAATCATAATTTAAGACATTTTAATGTTTTAAATCCACAATCTATAATCTAAACAACTCATTAATCCATAATCACATAATCAAAAGTTGCATCCATATTAATTTAATCACGAACATTTTAAACATTACATAAATCAAAATCATATCTATCATAATATAATAATCATGATACATAAAAATTTTATAACATTAAATCCATGATCAAATAATCTAATCACATGCCATAAAAATCCATAATCCATAAACAATACATAATACTCATAATCCATAAAACATTTAAATCCATCACATGCAACAACTATAATAAATCACATCATCTAAATCCATAATCACATAATCCATACAATGTAAGAATCTATAATAAAAATATAAGCATAATCCATGAAAATCCATAATCCATAATAAAACCCATAATAGCAACATAATTCATAATCATAAAACATGTATATAAAATAATTGTGTATACATCAAAGTATCTGTATACATGTCTATGGCTCTCTAGCCAATGCAATGAATAAATACATTATTCAAAATGATACTGTGAAACTATAGCTTGGTCAAGGGGATGTTATTAAGGGATATATCCCCATCTTTACTCCCATCTCCTCCCTCATATTCATATCCATCTCTATCCTTGTCCCTATCTCTCCTCTACGATACACTCCCCATGCTCACTAACCCTGTCTGCATGCACCTAGAAGACCTTCCCTATGAAACTATATGGGTAACATAATGTGGAATATCTGGATGCTAATATAAAACAAACTACTCATAGTATCTCATTTCCACCACCATCTCTATATATCACTTAATGCTCATGGTCCCTACTTGTCTAATGCTTGGCCTTGACACTTATTTAATAATCTGTATTGGTGACTTTCTCCCCCTCCCTCCTCCTCAAAGTGTCTATCTCTTCTCAGTACCAATATTGAGCCTCCACTACCATATCATGACTCAAATACAAAGATTCCAAACCCAACTATAGTGTATCTAATCAAGTCTTTAATGTGTCCCACTCTATCTGCACTATGGTTAGAACCCCCTGTGATGTAGCTAAATGTCACTATTGTGTAATACAATAAGACCTCAGTGTATCCCTCTCCATGATAATCTTAGCTACATATATCTCCTCTTCCTATATATTCTCCTCTTACCCATCCTCTCCCCCATCCTCCTCAGCCTCCTCTTCAGCCTCTTCCTCAGCCTTCTCCATCTCCTTAACCCCTCTCTCTTAATGCAGATGCACTACATTATCCTACCTCACTATCCACTAGTTGACCCACCATATTTTATATGTGGGAGTACACCCCGTATCCTCCACATCCTTGCCTACTAGCACCATCTCCTCTAATTTAGGGAAATCTCCAATGACTAGTCTTGGAATCTCCTACTCTATCTCATCTCGCCTGTATACATGCGAGGCCCATAGAATGTCCTATACTAGCCAAAACTACCACCATACTCATCCAAAATGGAGATACTCTAAGTACTCCATCCTCCTCCCCATCATCCATCTCTCCCTCCATATACTTGAAAACTCTACCTTCCACCCAGGCCATGCAATAAATCTTAGATACAGTCTCTAAATGATGTCAACATCCCTCAACCCCTCTAATAACCATCAGTAATAATGAAGGTCCTAGGGGATGCCATTTGTAAAGACTCATGTAAGATCAGCCTTCCATTAAAGGAAGGCAATGTTGTATTATATCATACCATCAAATCCATGATGTACCAATGTGCCGTACTATCCTGATATGCTCATAATCCCAACACTATAGAATGATAATTACATCCAATCTGTATCATCTCTAGGTCCTCCAACCTTAGAGCTCCCTATAAATATACACTAGCAAAGTAGATTCCCATACAAAATCTATATGGTACTCTACTATGTATACCACCACCCCTATCAAGCTCTATATAAATCTGCATCCTCCTAAGTCTAGGAGTGAATAGTAGGAAATAACTAATAGAATCATAGTGACTACACCTCTCCCCATTATATTAGCTTCATATAGAGGCTCAAAAGGGAAACCACTGGCAATAAATATGATATCCTCTACATCATCACCATATATGCATGTCAAAATTAGTCCTCTCCCCTACTCATCCTTAGGTACTATAGGTTCTCCCTACACCAAAAATCATAGAATCTGGTAGATGTCCTCCTACGTGATGGTAATCTCCCTAGTCAAAATCTAGTAAATATTAGTAGTGACATCCCAATATTCCACCAAAGTAACCAACAATATTTTATCTTGATGGATGAATTTGTAATAGTGTATCACTCCTAGGCCTATAGCCTTTAGGTAGACCTAGTCATCATCACCAAGTTGAAATCATAGTCAATCTAACAAGGGTGGTACTTGATCATGCATATATAGTAGAATTTGTGCCTATCACCATCATCCTCTATAAGAGTAAAATATCTTAAAAAATCTAACTTATCTTAATTCTAGAATCTAATCTAAGCCTTTTACTTTTTTATGTGAATCAACATCGATATCTTATGGATTGATGTCATTCTATCTTGATCAATATCATTTCTATGAAATGACATCGATTCCCTATGAATCTTCATCGACTCACTAGATAATTAGCACTGATTCCCCAGTACCACCTTACCATAATCCTAGCCCTAAAAATCCTAAAAAATTAAAAAAAATAATAAAATTAATAAAATAATAGACCTACATCATCTTGTGAGCATCACCATCACCTCAAGGCACTACCACTAGCATCCATCTCATTTCATATCACACTCATCATCTGAGCTCTCAGGCATCATTTCATTTTCACCAATAACAAATGAGCCCTTTTCCACATCGAACTTGCTTATATACCTGACTTAAGATTGGCACCAATCTATTTTGTATCGATACCGATTTGGTGGATCAGTGTTGATTCATTTTGAATCAGCACTGATTTAATCCTTTTTTGCACTATTTATAGTTTTACATACATATATCCCTACTCCTTAGCTTTATCATAGTACCTTGCCACATCTACCTTATTATTTATCCTATACCATTTTAGGTTTATGGATTTTGACCCCCTGTTAGTCCCATAGCCTGTAAAAGGCATTTATTCTTTTGGGTGTCTTCCCTTAGTGGGTCCCAAGAGTGCATTTTCCCTTAGCAACAATTATTTATAGGTGACATGCACTTCATATCACACATTGAATAATTCAATCAACAAAACCTTATCACTTGTTCTCTTATTTTTCCTTCCTTTAAGCCCACCTATTCATAGTTATGGCATTTTATTATAGGATTTGCCTCAGGGCATCTTTTCCTGTATTACATTACATCTTGTTATTGCAAAATATATACTTCATGTTATGCATCTATAGTATTAGAGCTCATCTATTATCTTCCCATCTTATCCATTATTCAATTTTTCAAACCCATCACCAACTCCTTATCCTCTACCGACCCTCAGTTTGAGGGGGGATAATTCCTCACATAGACCTAAGATAGTGGACCTCTCATGGTTTTTATCTCATGGCACATATTACATACTATCCACAAAAAGGGACAACTATAGACACTATAATTTTGTATCTTATATATGATTAATTAGGTATCATAGGTCCTTATTTTTATTTAATATCCTATATAATCCCTATCCTAAGGTTTAGTATATTTACCATTTACAATTTGGTAATTTACCTTTACTATTACCTTTCTACCTCCCTTAACCTCCTAAATCCATTAATAACATAAGGAATTTCTCCCCTAACCACTTTACCCCCATATAGTGTCATTACCAACAACTCCACATGTATAAAAGCCAATTTTATCCATAGTTGAAATAAAGGTGCCAATTTGGGTGAATCAGTACTGATTAACCCATAATCAATGTCGATTCTCTAGATTGGCATCGATACATAAGCATGTAGCCAACCTTTACATTCTAGACAGAAAAACTTAGAACCTCAAATTACTTCTAGATTTCTTGGAGAATTAGAGACATCCTTATGGCACTCTGCCATAATTTTATTGCATTCAATTTACATCCTCTATCACAAGATCAAAAAAATACCTACAATCATGGAGAAGAATTACATTCTATTTGTAATCTCATCCAAGGTAAGTCATCATTTTTTATTCTTTTATTTCCTAGTAATTATTCTACTGTTATCTATTTGTATAATCTCTAGAATAATATATGCATACCTCTGCATCATTTTATTTATCTTTGTCATCCAATCTATCTCATTTATTCTATGTTTTAATTAAAATCAATCATAGAGATAATCGATGTTGATTCATTCTGAATCAACACTGATTCTACAGATCGACACTGATTATATCAAGATTAACATCGATCCACTATGTTTAATTTACAAAAGCTAAGACCTTAGTCTTAGACCACTGTCTGCAATCCTTTACTAAATTCCTATAATTTGCATATGGCCTTTAAATGTAGATGACTCCATTAGGATTAGTACATGATGTAATCAATGTCACAGATCTCCCTATAGTTTTCAAACCCTTTTTTGTTGATTAGAGTGACATAGCCTTCGATCTAGCTCTCTGCACTATTATTTATTCTTCCTCTCTTAAAGTCACTGAATACAGACAAGATGCCATATAGAATTGTATAGATGCTACCAGAACTTACTAGGATAAATATTACACTTATATTGATAGCTTAATTGAGGAATGAATCTTAATTATCATTTTTATCATATCTTTTATCTATTGTAATTTCATATGTTATTTATCCAATTGATTGTGGAAACAAGTGAGCTAACATCCATTTAAGGAAGCTCACAACTTCTTAGGATTGGTTTCAGACTAGGCAGCTCACCTAATTATCTATTAATCTATTTTTGTCAAGTGTTTACATGTGTCCAGGTTATTCTTCCTAGCCAAAAAGAAGTTCTCACAATCAATAGATTCAAAGTAGTGTGCAACATCTCCTAATCCACAGGGATTCATGGTAAACCCTATTTTCATTAGAATTTTTAGAAAGTAATTTAAATTTGAATAAAAATGCAAAACTAATTAAATAGATTTTAATCATTTTATTTTACATTTTAATAATAGTTTTAAAAAAAAAAAAATCAAGATATTAGAATTGTGACTATTGAAGGAATATATGTTTATTCCATATTGCAATTGTTTGTGTTTAGTATTAGATATGTTTATTTCCAATAAATTGGTATCAGATCCATCTTGGCTGTCAATAGTAGCAACTTGTTGAAATAGCCACCCATTTTTTATAGCAAAAATTATGATGTTTGATCAATAAATATGAAGATTATATTTTTCTCTCATGCACTATGAGAACTTGTTGAAAATCAGGCTACATTGAATGCACTTACACAAGTATAGATGAACCTATTGTAGGAAAACATATATAAATATGTGAAGACATTGAACTACATTTAAATGACATTGATAACTCAATCAACTCTAAATATCCCTAACCCTAACCTTTTTATTTTGTACTTTGACTAAATTTTTAATGTTGTATGTTTCATATATTTGATAATTGCTATAAAATTTCATTTCTTGAAATACTTAAATAATTTTCTTATCATTTATTTTCTATGGTTTTATTTAAAATTGGTCTCCTATTTGATTGAATAACACCATATATGAAAAAAGGGTGGGGGATTAATCTCCATTTATTTCTATGTAAACGTAACTTCCTTTTATTTAAAAGTCAATTAATAATGTAACACATTTTAATTTAAAAATTCATTGACTCTTAATAAAATGCATTTTGCTTTTATAAAGGTGGAAACTTTTAGAAACCCATGTAATAACTAAAAAATAGACTTTGAATCTTAATAAAATGCTAATAAAGGTGGAAACTTTTAAAAAGTTTCCACCTTTATAGGGAGGAAACCTACGGGAGGATGAAAATGAATTAAATGTTTTTTGGTATTTATAGTACTCCAATATTTTGTGCATTTATGGGAGTTTTGCAATCTACAATTTTTAATTAAAAGAAACCATATAAATAATTTTGGAGATAGATGATAACTAACTCATTAATGTTAACCTCATAATTTTTGCAGCAATTAAAAGACAATTTTCTGTATTGAACAAGGGTTGAAATTCACGGCATATTGTTGCACAATCGAATCCCACTCCCTCTTATTTACTGTAAATGTGATTATCTTCATGGAATAAAGGATAAATTAAATTTATCTTGTAATCAAAATATTATCTTTTTTTAAAATTTATCATGTAATCAAACTCTTATCTTTTTATGAATTGTACAACAATAGTCTTACTTGTTAATGAAATTTTTTATAACTATATAATTTTGAAGCATCTGAATAAGAAATATTATGGTTGTTATTTGCCTTTGTCTTAATTTAGTTTATGGTTTTCAAACCACTATCATGTCATGTTTATACATTTTTAGTATCATTATATTGTGTAATACTTATAGGGATACATGTGGCTATTTTGTGCTATAAAATTGATTGAAAAATGACCCCATACATCTATCATGGTGTATCACCTAAATTTTATTTCAAGAATCATTGTATCTCTTTCCACTTTTCCCCTCTATAAATTAATAATTTGTCACTAAGATAAATAGGGATATAGGATTTTCACCTCAGATATAATCTTACAAATAGATCCTATGCAATAAGATTTTCCATTGTTATGTTTTGTAAGATGTTTATATTCATACATTTAAGAGCATTAAAAATAATATGATACATGTTTGTTTTTTACTTATCTCTATTATGTTATTAGTCCCTGCAAAGGCATGTTTAATGGAATCACTTTTCAATTCATTGCATTTTATTCAACCAATTATTTTTTTTGAAAAACATAAAATATTAACAATTCTAAAGTTTTATCTATGTAAATGACATATTAATTTTAGAATATTTATTATGTGTTATCAAAGCATTTTCCTCTATATTTAGTGCAACTTTAAATGCCCCTAATTTAACAACAATAATCTAAATTGAGTTTTCGGATTGGTGGCCATCTGGGTCTTTCATTTTTCCCACACATGCAACAAGAAGCCATAAAAGACCCTTAAATCAATGAGGATCAATAACTATTATGGTCCATGATGATCTTGATTTGTAGAAGGACACATTTTCATTTAGGGTAACTAAAATTTGATTTGGTAGTGTGCCAAGAATTTAAATTACATTTTTCCATGTGCCCAAATAATGTGTTGTGTTGTGCCATGATATTTTTGGAAGAGGAATAAAATTATTTATTTGAGAGTACCAGGCCATATAAATGAGGTTTCAATTATACAAACCCAAATTTCTTCTCATCTCTTTTTTTGGATGATGAAGAAATTAACTTGGTGAAGTCAAGATAAAGTATACGAATTATTTTTATAATGTAAATAAACTAATATGAACATTAGGGGTTTTCAAGATGATTCAAAAGAGATAAATATATTATTTTATATCCATTGCATACCATCCTTATCTCCACAAAGGCTACACAAAATATTACATCACCAATTTAAAACAAGATTCATAAGGTGGATTTAGTAACTACTGCTAGTGTTGAAAGTATTTAGTTGTGAAGTGTCTTTGGTTGTAAGTTAGTATCATGGAGACAAAACTAGATGAGCCAAACTCTTGAGGAAACCAAGTCCCTGAGATCATGCTAGGTGATGTGATCTCAGTAAATGGGAATCACAACACACAAATTAAGGGAGGAAAAATAAAGAGTGCAACCAAGCGAACGAACCCAAAAAGTTAAGTCATATTTTATGTTTTAAAAACTTGTCATTTTTGTAAATTTACATTCTAGACATATAAATATACACACTTAGTAACCTATTATAAATCCAAACATTATGATGTTTCTATCATTTTGTATTTACTTTATTATGGTTTCATGTATTAATTAAATATTTATAATATATTGAACATGTGTTTTTATGTGAAAAATTCATTTATGTGTCTCAAATGGCTAATGACAAAGCTCCTAGCATTGATGGCTTCTCTTACAAATTATATAATACTATTTAGGACCTTGTGGGTAGTGACTTCCATAACGTTTATCAAGAAGCATTTATCTCACATTCTATAGGTAAAAATATAAATAAAGGAAATATCAAATTCATACCTAAGCAAGGAGATCCTAAGTTGATCTACAACTGGTAGCCTATTACCCTCCTGAATGTCTCGTATAAATTCATTACCAAGGATCTACAATCTAACTGCATAATATACTATATCTCATTATGCATCCATAACAAACTAGTTCATCAAAAGTTATTATATTTTGGATAACATCATTGTCATCTGTGAAGGGATAGATTGGGCTAAATGGTCCAAGCAACAGACTATGTTCATCAAAATTAACATTGAAAAAGCTTATGATCACATCGACTGGCTATTTATTCTAGCCATTCTTTGAGCTTTGGGCTTTAAGCCCATCTTCATCTAAACCATCTAGATGCTTTTCTCAGATACCTTAGCTATCCTTTCCATTAATGGAGTCACCTCTCAAAAATTTGGCTTGTTCCATTCTATTCATCAAGGGTGCCTATTGGTTCTCACCTTGTATGTTCTTATAGCTAAGGGTTTTGTATATATTTTTAGCAATGCCCAAGCTAGGGACCTTGCGAAGGTAATCTATCTCCCTCTTGATGTTATAACCCTGCATGAAGTGATACAACTACTTAATGGTCACTTTATGGATGATTCTTTACTTACAATCATTGAGGATGAAACCAATGTGGATAATCCATTATAGTGTCTCGATACCTAATGCCTGGTCTCTAGCTCTAGCGTCCAATGGTAAAAATATTATTGTATATAGAAAATATTACCTCTCTCCACCAATGTGAACTACTAAATTCAGTTGGAAGTGGATCCAACATGACTAAATATTTAAATTTCTTGGCATCCCCTTTGTTTTTGATGCCTCAACATCTTTTTTGTGGTTATATGTTATTGATAGAGTTGCTAAAAAACTAGAATATTGGGTGACCAAGTCTCTTTCATTAGTAGGAAAGTTTTAAATCTATTAAAAAATTCTTACATATACCCATGTGTACTAATCATCATGTTGGGTGCCTTCTAAAAATTCATACCAAAAGTTAGAGAAATTCCTCAGAGATTTCCTTTAGGCCAATTCCCCTCAAGGTAAAGGATTCCACAAGGTGGCCTAGGAATATTACTACCTCACTTGTGATGTTGGAGGGATGAGGATCATCGACATATCTTGATAAGGAACTACCTTATGTGCCAAATGGATTGTGTGGGCCATTGAGGGCTAAGAAGCTTTGAAGGTATTGTTCAAAAATTGTATCTCTTTAGGCCTACCTAAGGGAATGAATGCTTGGAAAGGGATCAACTTTTCCAATCTTCTCTTCATTCAATATCCCATCCAAATCACTAGGTCCTTTATGGCCAAAATCATCTGGAAGGCCTAGGAAAAGATTAAACCATGGCTACTCTAGAATGGCTCCAATTTTTTTAATGGGATCTCTACTAACTCCCATTCTCTCTGGTGGTCTCCCATATTCTCTCACAATAAAATTACCCTAGTATAAGTCCCATGGGTCAATGTTCTCAAGCTTTACTATAGAGGAATTCATACCATCCAGGATATCTTCTCCAGGTGCTCTCACTCTTGGCTATCCTGGGAGGAGGCAAAATCTAAATTTTGGTTAGCCAATATGGACCAAGACTCCTACCAGGAGATCCTCAATGCCATGCTAGCTTCTATGCTCCATAAAATATTAGTCCACTCTACTCAGCCATGGTGGAAGGACTAGAAATGGTATGTTGAGACCCCTTTTCATAATTATACTCCTCGGCTTGGCTATGAATGGATCACACCCCATTTGCCTATGGTGAACAAGCTTAACACCTATTGGGGGCTACATTATTCTATCAAAATGTGGAGATTTAAATTAAACACTATTTGGGGGGCTTGTGTGGAGCCCAACTTACTCATTTTGCTTGGTGTATACTACACCAAGGCTTACCTATTGGCAGAAGACTCATCCAACCTGGAGTCTACCAGCCAACTTGCCCTTTTTATGGCCACCTTGAGATGCTTATTCATCTTTTCTAGTATTATTTCAAAGATTAAAGGATTTATACTTGGATCCATGATCTTTTTAAGCCTTTCCAACCAAAATTCTTCCTTTGACAGCACATCCTCCTTAGAAATAAACCCATGATGCCCTTCAAATACACACAAGTTTGGCATACTTTTAGAGTGGAAATTCTCTTTTGGCTTTGGAAAGAAAGAAATAATTTTGTGTTTAATATTGATTATATTGATTGTAATGTCTCTTATTTACATAATTCATCTATCATCTCCAATGTTCTTTTGTAGATTCAATTTCAAGCCACTAAAGTGGCTATGGAGCTTGGACATCTTCAGAATCTCCTCTCCCACTAGAGAGATTCTCCTTGTACAATGGCTTGGGTTCTACCTTCTCCACCCAAGGATCCCAAACTGGATGATAGAGTGACCCAACCACCTCATGGTAGGCATCATCATAATCATTCTAGGCACCGATATCATAATGGTACTCTATACTAGTACATCTCTCCTTCTGGGCAACCATGAGGGTGGCAACCACCACCTCCTTCCCCTACTGAATAGGATGGCTAGAGTGCTCCTCCTCCTCCTTTGTGCCTAGATGTTGGGGAGGCACCACCTGGAGGTTGATTGGACATGTTGAATAAGTTGCCCAAGATTTATTTGGCCATTTCACCCATTTGAACACAAGTACAAAATGATGATAGGGACACTACTCAAGCCACTGCTTGGGAGCCTATTCTAAATGGCAATGATTTGCCAAGCTTAGGCTAGGATCTTGATGATGATATGGATCCTCTACCTTCTAGCCTTGCTTTTACTACATAAAATTTATCTTTATTTTATGACTATGACTTGTTCCTAGTCTTTGCCTAGTGTTTTTAACTCTTGGTTTTACTCCTAGGCTATGCTTAGTGTGACGCGACGTACTTTCATACCACCTTTATTTTTAGTGAATTATTTGTATATTTTTGTTTAGTTAATATATGGATATTTTTCATCAAAAAATTCATTTATATATATTGGGATGCTACTTAACTAAATGTATTTCATTTTTGGAAAATTAACCACCTTTTTCAAAAAAATAATAAATAAAATAAATAAATAAATAAATAAATATTAACTATGTTTTTGAGGGGATGTATGTAATGACATTAGATATGTAATATATCTTTAAATATTTTATAATTTCTCAAGCACATTGGATATACAATATATTTTTAAATATTTTATAATATACCTAATATTTTTCTATATAACCAGATGTCTGCTAAAAATCCAACTAAAGGAAACATTCAGATTGTCCCTTGTTTTTTATTTTTCTTCAAGCCTTATATTTGTAGGTGCCAACTTACATACAAAATCCTGAGCTCTACATCCCTTGCTTGAAAATCCTTCTATTTTCTCCAAGTTCCACATTTTCACAAAGAATTCCAAAATGTTTGCATAGTCCCTGGCTATATAGGCCCCTAATTTCTTAGCCACAATAGAAAAAATGTCAAACATATTGACATCTTGGCCATCAGACATCAAATTAGTAGGCATGGAGATATTTTTTCTCATCGTGTCTCCAAAGTCTAGAATTTCACCATTAGGATCAAATTCAAACAAATTTTCTACTAAAATCCTTAGTTGTTAATGAATTTTTTTGTAATTGTATAATTTTGAAGCTTTTGAATAAAAAATATTATGGTTGTTCTTTCCTTTTGTCTTAATTTAGTTTATGGTTTTCAAACCACTATCATGTTGTGTTTATACATCTTTTAGTATCATTATATTGTGTAATATTTAGAAGTATATGCATGACTATTTTTTGTTAGAAAATTGATTAAAATATGACCCCATTCATCTCTCATGGTGTATCACCTCCCTTTTAGTTCAAGAATAATTGTATCTCTTTCTCCTTTCCCCTCTAAAAATTAATAATTTACTACTAAGATAAATAAGTATTTAGGGTTTTCACCCCAGATATCATCTTACTGACAAATCGCACACAATAAGATTTTCTATTGTTATGCTTTGTGGGAGGTGCCATATTCACACATATAAAATAATCAAGAATAGTATGGTACATGTTTGTTTTAATTTTATTTATTAATTATCTTTACATTGTTATTAGTACCCGTAAAGGCATGTCTAATGGAATCACTTTTCAATTTGTCACCTTTTATTCAACCAATCAAATATTTTGAAAAGCATAGAATATTAATAATTCCAAAGTTTTACCTAAGTTTGACATATTAATTTTGGAATATTATTTATGTGTTATCAAATCATGTTCTTATATATTTAATGCAAATTTAAATGCTCCTAATTTACTAACAATAATCTATGTTGGGTTTTAGTATTGGTGGCCATTTAAGTCTGTCATTTTGCACACACATGCAAAAAGAAGCCATAAAAGACCCCTAAATCAATGAGACTAGTAACCAATATAGTCCATGATGAGATTGATTCATATAATGACACATTTGCATTTAGGGTGACCAAAATATGATTTGGTATTGTGCTAGGAATTTGTATTACATTTTTTCGTGTGACCAAATAATGTGTCATGTTGTGGCATGATCTTTTTGAAAGAGGGATAAAATCATTTTTTGGGGATGACAAGGCCATATAAATAATATTTTAATTATACAAACCCAACTTTATTCTTATCTCCTTTGGTAGATGATGAAGTAGTTAACTTGGTGAAGTCAATATTAAGTATATGACTTATTTTTATAATATAAATAAAATAATAAGAATATTAGGGATTTTCAAGCTGATTTAAAAGTGATCAATGTATATTTTTCCATCCATTCTACATCATCATCCTCTCCAAAAAGTCCACAAAATATTTTGACATCACCAATTTAAAAATAAATGGGTATGATTCCTTTGGTTCAAAGGCTAGAACTTACACTTATTTAACCCAAAGTAACTTGCTAGACATAGTGGGACCCACACTGATAACTATCATTGAATACATCCACATAATGTGGAAAATTTTAAAACCATGTTTTTGGGTGTTGGCTAGATTAAAGTGATAAATTATAATGGTATTGTAAACATTAAGCAAGTTAACTGCACATTTTGGTTAAGACATTTAGTGTAGTTTATTTATAAATTATATATAAATATCGTTAATGTTACTTAATTTTATTATATGGTCTGGTTAAGACATTTAGTGTGGTTCATTTATAGGGTATGAATAAGTTAACTTAATCATATTGTTTGGTTAAGACATCCAACATGGTTAGATACTATTTTGATAGGGCCTCTCCAAAAGAACTATTCCTAATCAAATTCAAATTGCAATAACAATAAACTACAAAGCATTAATTTTTTATTCTCGAATTCAAAGTATTAAAGTAAGATTGTATGAAGGTTTACATAAAAATTTAAAAACAAATAATTCTCAATACAAAGGTAGGCACTAGCCATTATGCGACCCTTGTTATCTATAGTTCTTACTTTATTGTGTAGGGATAACACAGTTCTTGATGTAAATTTAAGCATAAATAATTCTCAATATAAAGGAAAGGACTAGACACTAAGCAACCCTTGTTATCTATAGTTCTTACTCTATTGTCTAGGGATACCACCGTTTTGGCTTTGTAGTATAATAAAACTACTCCTTATTTTATCATTTCATGACATAAAAATTATAATAAAGTCCTCCACTTTTATATATAGTGATTGTGTGTGTATGTTCTATTATAAATCTATTACAAACAACACTTATATTCCCAGACCATTTTGTAGACTGACATTATTATGCACTTAATTTAAAATGTTTCTATACCTTTTAAATATTTAGACTTATTATATTGTAAATCCCTATTTTAGCTCAATACAATTTCTTCATTATACATGCAATTTCCTTTTTGAGTATTTTAGAATGAATAATTAACATGAATAAGTTTTAGGGTGTAGGAATGGTTTTGCTTTATAGAGTCGAAAGTTTCATCACATCACTAATGTCAAACCTTTAAATGAATAAGTGTTGTTATTCATCTAGTCATCAATTAAACATTTTATGTATAAGTGTAATATGCAATTTTCTTGTGGAGTTTCTCAAAATGAATAATTAACATGAATACATTTTAAGGTGTAGGAATGGTTATGCTTTACAAAGTCTAAGGTTTCATAACATCACATCACTAATGTCAAAATTTTAAAGGAATAAGTGGTGTGATTCATTTGATTGTCAATTATACATTTAATATTGAGTATATTGTTAATACAAGAGATATATTTTTGTTATTCCAATAAATTTAATAATTTCATTATTCTATTATAGCCACCCAAATTTTAATATAGGCTCTCAATTCTTATTTTCTTTAGATTGAGACATTTAAATTATTGCAAGTATACAAGTATCATAGCACCCAAATTAAGGATCAAAAATAAAGAGTAAAACCAAGCGAATGAACCCAAAAAGTCAAATAATATTTTATGTTTTAAATACTTTACTAGGGTTGTAAATTTACATTCTAGACACATGCAAGTAGACATATAGAGTAATATTCGATTATAAATCCAAAGATAATTATATTAATTGAATATTATTAATATATTGATCACTTGTTGTGATGCAAAAAAATAATTTATATGTATTGGACACAACTTAATTAAATGTATTTAAATTTTGTAAAATTAACCACCCATCCTCCCAAAAAAATAAAAATAAAAATAAGATAAATAAATAAATAAATAATGAATATGTTTTTGAACATTTTGTCTCACTTTAAAATAGAGGAAAATAGTTATAGGGTTTCTTTTTTATTTAAAATTGTCCACCATATAAATATGTTGTTGAATTCTAATTGCTATTTAGTAAACCCACCCAATTTCAAAATTGTGTGCAAAAAAATACTTATTCGATGAAAAAAAATCTATGATATCAACATCATATTTAATGATGACAGAGCTCTAAAGAATTTTTGGTATGTATGTAAGGACACTGGACATATAATATATTTTTAAATATTTTTCAATTCTCGAGAAAACACCTCTCTATTAAAAATCCAACTAAAGGAAACATTGTGCTTATCCATTGTTCTTGATTTTTCTTTCAGCTTTATAATTCTAGGTGTCAACTTACATACAAAATCCTAAGTTGTATGTCCCTCGCTTGAAATACCTTCTAATTTCTCCAAGTTCTACCTTTTCAGAAAGAATTTGAAAATGTTTCCATAGTCTTTAGATGTATAGACCCTTAATTTCTAAGCCACAAAATAAAAATGGTCAAATAGATTGACATCTTGGCCATCATACATCAAGTGAGTAGGGATGGAGATATTTTTATTCATCATACCTCCAAAGGCCAGAATTGCACCAAAAAGATCAATATCAAAAAAAAATATATACTATATTTATGTATGAAGTCTCATGGCACTTCTCATCCATGGCAATGGTGTCAAATATTTGAGCAAGGTTAAGATCACCATATTCTTTGGTTTACCTTACTGTATTGCCATTGGATATGAAGGTTGCTCTCTCTTGGAATGACATGTATACAAATCCAAGATATGGGTTGTTTTCAGTGCATGGATCCTTAACAAATAATATAAAATAATACAAACTTAGAATTATCATTCAAGTTTGTAGAAATCCCAACCATGAGTTATAAATGTAAAAACCAACAAACATGAATGATATTGATTAGCATTCATGTTTGTATAATTATTGATCTCTGAGCATAATTATTGCATAATTATTCTCTTTTAGATGTTTATCTCCTACCTTATCCTAATTTTTTTTGTTCTATATCTCTCTCATCATGTATGATATTGATTTATTTGATGACTATGATTATGAAACTCTCCAACTCTCCCTAAAGGAAGGAATCAAAATTGATTACTCTTGCATTCTTCTAAGTTCCTAAACAATATAATAAAAAAGCTTTAAAAGGTGGTATCTTCTATCCCTTTAATAAGGCCCATTATCATACCATATTAGAAAATAAATTGATCCATCTTAATGAAAATAAAAAGCGTTTGCCTTTACCTTCTACACAAAAATTGGTTTCACATGGAAAAAGTGTTCATTTAATCCTTATAGTTTTTTCAAATGCCATAAGGATATCATGAAGGATTTGAAAAAAAATTATAAATGGGATCTTCATTTAAACTCATTGATCAAAACCCCTCCTATTTTAAAATTTCCAAATAATATCCCCCTGGTCAAACGTCATGACTTTTTCCTACCTTCATTTGATATTGATTGTTTTTGGAAATTTTATACAAGATATCATGGCCTCTGTAATAAGTAACATTAAGCCATCAAGAATATTAAATCATTAAAAAACTAAAGTGAAAATGGATCTTAATGTTCCAAATATGGAACTATTACCAATATCAACCAAGGCATCTAAATTAAAGGATCTTTATCTTCCAAAGAATGCATTTACAACAAAAGTCACTACTATAACAAAAATGGTGCCTTTACCAAAGATTATTCAAGCTCCAATTGTTATATACTTACCAAAAGTGAATGGACCAAATTATTTAAATGGTCCAAGCTATTCAAATGATATACCAAAAGTACCAAAATTCAAAGATCCAATACCACTACTAAAATATCCCAAATTTAGTGATCATGAAATTGTACTTATTATCCATGAGGATAATGATACCCACATGCCTAGATTCAAAAAGTGTGGTAAATTAGAGCCAATTATAACTTAAAAACAAGTTTATATACTTTAAATGAATATGGCTTTCCATAATACTAATGCAAATGTGACTTAATTTAAAAATTGACCTCTTGCACAATGTATACTTAAATATCCTTATTCATAAGATTTTGAACTACTAGATTTACCTCTCTTTTTGAGTCGCAAGGACCCATTCAACCACATGATTAACTATGTACATTATTTTGGTCAATGGAAAATTTTTGACAAACTATTGTTAAAATTATTCCACATGAGCATTTTTTTGATGAGGCTCAAAATTAATTCTATAGCCTACCAAAGGTTTCTTAACCACTTTTTCACAAGTGGAAAATGTTTTCTTCATGGATTTAAATATATACAAGTACTAAAACTTACATTAACATGTTTTTATAATTTCAAGCAACGTGATGATGAATCCCTTCAATATTATATTATTTTATTTAAAAGTACATCATATGAGCTAGCATATAGACCCTCAGATTTGGAATTGTAATTTCTTTCTAGTAGAGGGATTATTTCCCCATTAAAATAAAAATGATTACATAAAAAATATGAGTTATTTATCCATTTATATAATGATGTGAAAGATATGATTCCTTCATAATTACTCATCCAAAGGAATTTAACATACCTCCCTCTAAATATAAAAGTTTTATCCCTCACACAAAAGAAAGAGATAAATTACCCAAGGAACATTATGAACAAAAAAGTGGTATTCCTAATATTTAAATGCCCAATTTGAAAATGTTACTTAACATGGGGTGAATATAATATCCATTTCATATGAGAGAATCCCAATGGGAATGACAAAAAAAGAGTTCACATCACCAATATTTAACAATTACTTTATTCATGAGTGGTGTTTACTTTTGGCATAGCCAAATTGATACTATGAAATCATAAAACTATTGTAGTGAAAGACATTTTTCACAACTTGGGTACCATGCTAAAGATCTACATGATAAGGGGAAATGAAAAGATTCATTAAGTTTCTTTGTTATTCTTATTGCTTTTGGGCCCCATGTTGTCCTTACAAAAATATGGGTCTTGCCCCATATTCTATTACACTCATTTACATTATAAATATTATGGTTATATGAAATAGAAGATAAAATTGATCCAAATAATCAAGGTATTTCTTTTTCTCATGAAGGAAAATTAATACATATTACAAATGATAACATTAGTTCATCTACTACACATGTAAAGTCTAAGGAGGAACATACTATGTACATTTTTAACTTATCTAATTATGATTAAAATAATGTCAAATATCCAACTTAAGGTTGAAAATCTGCACATATTACAAAAATATCAAAAAAATAAAAAACATTCAAAAATCCAAAAATATTTTCAACACCTACATATTATATAAGATCCTTAGAATCTATGTGTTAGTTCTATTTTGATAGATAACATACTAGTTATTTATAAATAAATGTGTTTCATGATTCTATTTGAGTGTGATATAGTCATACATAGATACAATATATTTTCCTGTTTGGAATTTTTGTACTCCCCTCTACTCATGTCATGTGGACATTGGAGGCATCCATTTTTTTGATCTTGATACTCATAGGTTATATGGTTTGATGATTATATTTCATTATCATTTTTTATTATCTATGTACTTACACATGTCTTTATCCATGATTATATATTTCATAGGGTACTTGATATGCTATGCTCTAGACATTTTTTTATAACACATTTGATATATGGGATACTATGATATATTTATGTTGGTTTCTTATGATTTCCTTTATGAACTTATTTTAGTGTCTTGTCTTAATTGTTCAATCATTTGAATATACTTCTTTGTTTACACCCCATGCCTATGTGTGAATTCTTTGACATTTGAATATGTGATTGCCTGTTGTATGTATATTTGAGCATGTTATTCTTGTTTTATCAGACATTTGAATAAGTCATGTATGTTCAATTGTGCTACTAAATATTCCCCTTATTTATGGTCTCTTAGGACCATTATATGTTGGCTTGATTTTGAGTGCTCTTATGTGTGTGATTATTTGCTTGTTCAACTTGTCCTATTGCTATCTAGACATTGTCATGATATTTATCATGCATATTATGCCTTCATGTGATCAACTTATTTTATATGCTTCAATGATACATTTATCTAGACAAGTTCTTCTATATGTTACATAGTTCCATTCATAGATTATTAAGTTGTCTTTTCCTTTTGAGGTGAGGTAACTACCAATTCCTATCTTCCCTCACCTCAAAGGGGGGAATATCACTGGGGGTATGTCATAAAGGCATGTTATCAACCCCTATTTTATATTTGGCACATATAGAGTTAGTGGGGGCATGTTTTAGTAATATGACCTCTACATTGACATTTATATTAGTTTTAAAATTTCTCTCTATATAGTGGGGGCATGTTAAGGTAGCATACTACACACACTTATGAAATTTTTCAATTTGGCCAAAGCACACAGTCATATGATTTATA
>JARHVA010001018.1:2655000-2765000 GCA_037957365.1 Torreya grandis
GAATCTATGATAGAAACATCATCCTTAATGATGATAGATCTCAAAGGAATTTAATTTAATGATATTGGATATATATTATATCTTTAAATATTCTACAATTTTTCAAACACATTCGATATATGTAACAATGTTGGATAGATAATATATCTTTAAATATATATAATATAACTTATTTTTTCAATATAATCACCTATCTATTAAAAATCCAATTGAAGGAAACATTGTGCTTGTCCTTTGTTCTTGCTTTTTTTTCTAGCCTTATAATTCTAGGTGCCAACTTACATACAAAATCCTGAGCTCTATGTCTCTCACTTGAAAGGCCTTATATTTTCTCCAAGCTTTTCCTTTTCCTAAATAATTTCAAAATGTCTGTGTAGTCGTTGGATATATAGACCCCAAATTTTTGAACCAAAATATAAAAATGGTCAAGCAAATTAATATTTTGGCCATCATACATCAAGTGAACAAGCATGGATATCTTTTTCCTCATCATGTCTCCGAAAGCTAGTATTGCACCATCAAGGTCAATCTCAAACAAAGTTTCTACTATCTTTGTTTATGTAGACTTGCGGTGCTTCTTAGTTGTGGTAATGGTGCCACATATTTGAGCAAGGTTAATATAACCATATTATTTTGTCTACCTTGATATATTTCCATGGGATATTAAATTTTCCATCTCTTGGAAAGACGTGTATACAAATCCAAGCTATGAGCTATTTTTAGTTCATGGATCCTTGACAAAGCAAACAAAATAGAACAAAATTAGGATTAGCATCCAAGTTTATAGAAGTCACTGCTATGATTTATAAATGTGAAAATACTTTCAGATGAAAAACCAATAGACATGAAAGATAAAGAAGTATGTGCTGTGAAATTTCATGATTCAAACATCATGAAAGGAAAAATTAAGAAAAGCTTATTAAAGATGTACAATTCATTCATTTTATGGATATAATTTATATAAAACTACAACATGCATTAAACTGAAATTGGTATAAAACTATCAATGCTATTTGGAAACAAAAATTAGTCATAATATTGCAAAGGGAATCTATCCTATAGATTCAAACAGTTTCAAACATAAAACTTGTTTCCATTTAATCCAAAGGAAGAAAGTGGGTGCTATGAAAACATCAATGTAAACAGTCTCCTTAAAAAAATTGTTAGAATCTAGTCCTAATCAAGCTATAAAATCATGATTGTATTTATTATAAAATAAATAATTAGTGGGAGTATAAACCAATGGATGTCAATGTGCTGAAACCATTAATGGAAACTTTTTAATAGAAATAAGGCTTCTGGGGGAAAATTGTGTTATAAATTTTCTAATCATTGAATCAAGTTACACTTTATGACCTATAATTAAGATAATATATGATGATAGGTTATGAATAATGATCCTAAACATAAATTTAAAAAATAAAAATTGTAGTACAATTTTATCCTGAAGTCTTATTACTCAAATTAGTGGCTTTTTCAGCTCAAAAACCACACATGAAAATATTTTGAAGAAAGATTACCAATGCATAAAGAAAAATTGGACCACACCTAACTTCTGAGCCTAAGAATTCCATGCTATTAATTGATATCAATGCAACATTTTGAAAATAAATGCATGTCATTTAAAGAAAAAAAATTGAAATCATGCCAATGAAAGGAAAAGTAGTTTACAAAAAACCATGCCATGATAACATCAATTCAAATATTCAAGGAAAGAATAATCATCCATTTTGACCTGTTTTTTTAAGGCAAATATACCCCCCAAAAAAGACTAAATTATTCCCCTTAAATTGAGAAAAAATAATGAAACTATCCAAATATAAGATGAAAGTTAGTCATGTTATATTAATCTTAAAACTACCATTCTTGATCCAATTAAATAATGAATAGTCCTTTAAATATGTTTCATTTATACCCTCTCAATAAAATAGAGATACTTGTTTAACACATCCCCATGTTTATTCTCTTTTGCATTCCACATTCTTATCCATAGAGCCCAAGAGGTGGGGCTTGCACTAGTCTCATCATTGACACCATTAAAATAATTGAGCAAACTCTCACTTTGTAATATTTTTAGGATATAAAAACATCTTCTACCAACATAATTCATCTACTAATTTAAATATTATTTTTTGGAGTATGAAAACATCTTCTACCAATGTACTTCATATATTGAATTAAATGGTGTTTGTGAGTTCTCACTTTATAATATTTTTGGGATCTAAAAAATTCTCTACCAATGTACAGCATCTACTGAATTAAATGTTGTTTGTGAAATATCACTTTGTAATATTTTTAGGATCTAAAAACATCCTTTGTCAATTTAATTCATCTATTGAATTAAATGTTGTGGGTGAATTGTCACTTTGTGATGTTTTTTGGATCGAAAAACATCTTATGTCAATGTACTTCATTTACTGAATTAAATGTTGTTGGTGAATTATTAATTTGTAATCTTTTTTAAATATAAAAACATCCTCTACCAATGTACTTCATCTATTGAATTAAATGTTGTTTGTGAATTATCACTTTTTAATCTTTTTGGGATCTAAAAACATCTTCTACCAATGTACTTCATCTATTGAATTAAATGTTGTTGGCAAATTATGACTTTGTAATCTTTTTGGGATTTAAAAACATATTCTACCAATATACTTCATCTACTAAATTAAATGTTTTTTTAATTATCACTTTGTAATCATTTTTGGATATAAAAAACATCTTCTATCAATATACTTCATCTATTGAATTAAATAATGTTTGTGAAGAGAACAACAAAGTGTAGACTTTTGAATTTCAAACTAATAACTATTAGTGTATGAGAGAGAATGTCGAATGTAATATAATAGAGGAAAAAATAATATTCAAAGAAGAACAAGGAGAGAGAATATATAATCACTCTCATAGAGGATTCCCATCTTGGGGCTACTACATCTATAATTTTTGGCAGACTAGTCCCATTTATTATCATAAGTTTACCATACTAGTGGCTATTGCATCTATAATTCTAGGAAATTCAGTCCCATGTATCATCACAAGTTAAAAATCTACTTAAAAAATATTTGTACCTTAAAATAAGGAGCAACTAATATTTAAGAAGAAGCTTTTGAGGGGTGGGAAGAATAAGGGAGCTAAATATTTGCATGGTTGGTCCTATTTTTTAATTTTGAACTATACATTTGTATCCAATTAAATTTATTATTATTTTTTCAAACAATTTTTTAAAAGTAAAATGCTACTAATTTTTCTCACCAGTTTGTATTGCACAAAATTTAAAGAATCATGGGAGGTTAGTAAGGAAAAGGAATCCTATAATTTCTCAATAATTCCCCCTTAAAAATAATTAGCTATCCCCCAACATGCGACCCCTAACTAAGTGTGAAGAATATTTTTTGAAGAGCAAAATAATAGTTAGAAGTAAATGACAAAAATAAGAAAAACAACTACATAAAAAATAAAATAAGAACATTAGAGGAAAATACAAGGAATAGAGAATGACATAAAATAGCGACTAATAGCAACATTGAATGATTGTAATAATTCTATTTTTCATTATATTAAAAAAAAAAATCAATATATTAGAATTATTACTATTAAATAAATCTCTATTTGTCTTGTGTGGTTTATTGCATATTGTAATTGTTTATGTTTAGTATTAGATATGTTTATTTCCAACAAATTATTATCATAGCCAACTTGGCTATTAACAATAGTAACTCATGGAAAAAACCATAAATGTTCAATATAAAAAATTATGATGTTTGATCAATCAAGATGAAGACTATATTTTTTCTCGTGAGTTGTGAGAAATTTTTGAAAACGAGGTTGCATTCACTGCACTCACACAAACACAAAAGAACATGTTTAAGGAAAACAAGAATAAATATGATAATGCATTACACTACATTAAAATGACATTTAGTGACTCAATATTCTTAGGGATAACATCAATTACTCATTTCAAGTAGGAATCATCTCAAACTCTTCTTAATGATCATCTTGCACTTTGTAATCACCTTGCATACATTCTTGACATACTTACAAATATATGTGGAAAATTTGGGAGGGAATATTTGGAAAAATGATACTCCTATATGTGGTATACTCTTAAAATGTGTATGTGGTATAAAAACATATATGTCACTAGCCATGGTCCCACCCCTTAGTACCTACCCCTCCCAATAGTTCTAAAAAATACCCCTAATCCCTACACAAATATTTGTATATTATCAGTGATTTCAATAGACTATTAAACCCCAAATATGCATTCATTTTGTATTATATCTCTATCTTTGTGAACCCCACATGTACCTAAAAGAGAAATGGTGTAAAATTAAAATGGGAATATTAGATTTTGGGTTGTATTAAAACATGGGTCCCTAGCCTTCACGAGCTACATTTTTCTTTAGTCCACTAAGATTAAAGATTTACTATGTGAATTTGATAAGCAAGATTATTTTACTATCCATGGCTACAAGTGGAATCTTAACCCATTTATAGGAGATGTTCTATTAATATCTTTCACTTCCCACCTATGCAATGAACTTAAGTAAAACCAAGAACTATTGCCCTATCAAGAATAACAAAATATGGCTAAGTTCATGATTAGGAAATTTTTGACAGACTTGGGGACATGTTTTTTTAAGGGCCCCTAGGAAACATTTCTATGTAAAATTTTGAAAAATATTAAAAATTAAATTTCAAATTCTTGGTGAACTAAAGGTAAACTAGATTCATTAAAAAAGTGAATCTTAGGTGTCACTTAAAAAAAACATTTAGGTGCCTCTATACAGACCCTTTAGATAGTGTCTAGACCTTGTGAATGGCGTTCAAATACTTTGGATAGCATCGAGACCCTATAGATAGATTCTATACCTTGTAGACAATGTCTACACCCTATGGACGATGTCTATAGGTCTTGGAAAACATACAAAGGATCTAGATGGTGTTTAGAGTATGTGTATGGTGTCTAAAAACTCTAGACATTATCTAGAGCCTCTAGATAATGTTCATAGACTCTAGATGGTGTTCATAGGCTTTGGAAAACATTGAGAGGATATAGATGGTTTCCAAATCATGCAGACAATGTCTATAGACTCTAGAGCCCATCTAGAGCCTATGGACACTACCCATGGGCTCTAGACACTAGACTACATGCTCTAGATGCTTATTTAAAAAATGGAAAAAAAGGTCATCATAGATGTATTTTATCCAAAAAATATTGTATATTTGGATTCCTCTAGAAAAATTAGATAATTTCAAAAAAAATCACCTCAATCATCTATAGACTCTTGACATCATACATAGTATCTAGACACCATCCACTGGCTCTAGATGGTGTCCATAAATTCAAACAAGCATAACTTTCGCATATGGAGTCAGATCAAGGTGAGTTTTTTTTTTAATTTGTCTAATTTTTTATAGAAATCAAAATATACAATAATTTTTAGTATAAAATACATCTATGATGACCTTTTTTGGTTTTTCAAATGGGCATCTAGAGCATATAGTCTACCATCCAAAGTGTGTAGTATATCATAAAGAGTGGGTAAACGGGCATCTAGGGTATGTCATATATATTGGCAAAATTGATAAGAATTGCATTCAAGGCCATGGAGATTTATAATTATAATTTTAGAATTAGTTGTAAACATTAGGCAATCCAACCTATAAATCTAATTTACAACCCAAAAATTTAGGTGACTCGGTGCTATTTACTGGTCCCAAAAATTTGCAAAATATAAATTTGAAAATGAAATATTTGTGAATTAGCAAAGATTCACAACTAAAAAAAAAATCCTAGAGAAGTTATTGACTTCAAATATTTTGCACAAAAGACTAAAAAACACCAATTTGAAGTTCTCATCCATTATTTGGATTTTTCTACTCAAATTAGTAGACAAACCTTTGCAAGGTGTGTAGGTAGATGGAGGGATATTAATCCTATTCTAAAAGAAAGGAACCTTTTTCAATGTATAATTTCAGAATTTCAGTCATGAGAGACACATTATATGCAAATAGTTAAGGAACCATAATATTTGTTGGATTGGCTTGAGATTTCGTTTACCATTATTTTGGTACCCCGTCCCTAATTGGATAGGGGAGATTTAGTTGGATTTATCAGTTGAAAACATAAAATGAAATAATATTGAGGAAGATATGGACTATCTTGATAATATTGATGATGGTGAAATTATTCCCATTGACTTCAAAAACATATATTATTTTTATTTTTCTTGCTACTTTTGTAAAAATAAATGGTATTATACATGGATGTGTAATCACAAACTAGGGGTAATATGAGGCTTAATAATAAAACTCCTCTTATACATAATGGCCTTAAATCCATTATATTTTGAAGTGTCTATATATATATATATATATATATATATATATATATATATATATATATATATATATATATATATATGTTTTTTCTTTCCCTTTGTCTTAATTTAGTTTTGGTTTTCAAACCACTATCATAATGTGTTTATACATTTTTTAGTATCATTATATTATGTAATATTTAGATGTATACACATGATTATTTTGTGCTTTATTATTGATTGAAAGATGACCCCACACATATCTCATGGTGTATCACCTCCATTTTATTTCAAGCATCATTATATCTCTTTCCCATTTTCCACTCTACAAATTAATAATTTAACACTAAAATAAATAAATTAGGATTTTTACCCTAGATATCATCTTACTAATAAATCCCGTGCAATAAGGGTTTCCATTGTTATACTTTTCAAGGGGTGTTATATTCATACATATAAGAGCATCAAAAATAGTACGATACATGTTTATTTTCATTTATTTATTACTTATCTCTACATTGTTATTAGTCCCTGAAAAGGCATATATGGTGGAATCAATTTTCAATTTAATAGCTTTCATTCAACCAATTAAATATTTTGAAGAATATAAAATATTAACAAATTCAAATTTTTATCTAAGTTTGACATATTAATTTTAACATATTACTTATGTGTTATCAATGCATATTCCTATATAATTAATGCAACTTTAAATGTCCTTGATTTAACAATGATAATCTAAACTGGGTTTTTGGATTGGTGGCCACATAAGTCTATTATTTTGCCCACACATTCAACAAAAAGCTATAAAATACCCCTAAAGTAGTGGGGACCAATAACCAATATGGTCCATGATGAGCTTGATTCATAGAAGGACACATTTGTATTTAGGGTGACCAAATGATGATTTAGTAGTGTGTTAGGAATTTGGATTACATTTTTTTGTGTGATCAATTAATGTGTTATGTTATGATCTAATATTTTGGAAAGAGGTATAAAATCATTTATTTGAGATGACAAGGCCATATAAATAATCTTTCAATTATACAAACCCAAATTTCTTCTCATCTCCTTTGGTAGATGATATAGTTAACTTGATGAAGTCAATATAAAGTATACAACTTATTTTTATATTATAAAAAAGTAATATTAACATTCAACATTTTTATGCTGATTCAGAATACATCAATGTGTATTTTCCATCCATTCCATGTCATCCTCCTCTCCACAAAGTTCACATAATACTTTGACACCACTAATTTAAAATAAGAGTCGTGAAGCAGATTTAGTACCTATTGCTAGTTATGAAAGTGTCTAGTCATGAAGTGTCTTTGATTCTAATTTAGTACCATGGAGAGAAAACTAGAGGATCCAAACTCCTAAGGACCCCAAGTCCCCAAGATCATGTCATGTAGTGTGATCCTGATAAATGAGAATCACAACACACAAATTAAGGGC
Source organism: Torreya grandis (assembly GCA_037957365.1). NCBI lineage: Eukaryota > Viridiplantae > Streptophyta > Pinopsida > Cupressales > Taxaceae > Torreya > Torreya grandis. The sequence continues at coordinate 2,662,785 of JARHVA010001018.1, forward strand.
ATAAAAATAAAGAGTAAAACCAAGCTGATGAACCCAAAAATTCAAGTCATATTCTATGTTTTAAACACTTTGTCAAGATTGTAAATTTACATTCTAGACACATACAATTATACACACTTAATAACCTTATTATAAATCCAAAGATTATGACATTTTTATCTTTTTATATTTACTTTATTGTTGTTTCATGTATTAATTAAATATTATTAATATATTGAACCCCTATTGTGATGTAGAAAATTCATTTATATATATTGGGATACTACTTAATTAAATGTATTTCATTTTTGTAAAATTAACCACCTTTTCCATAAAAAATAAAATAAATTAAAATAAATGAATAAAAATGAATATGTTTTTTGAATGGTTTATCTCCATTCAAAATGGAGGTAAATAGTTGTGGGGTTTCTTTTTTATTTAAAATTTTCCACCATCTGAGTCTCATTTTTTTGTTGTTGAATTGTAATTGCTATTTAGTAATCCCAATTCCAAACTTGAGTGTAAAAAATTTCTTATCTAATTAAAAAAATCTATGGTAATAACATCATCTTTAATGATGCAAGAGATCTTAAGAATTTAGGGGATGCATGTGACATTGGATATATAATGTATTTTTAAATATTCTACAATTCTCGAGCATATTTTATACATGTAAGACATTGGATATATAATATATCTTTAAATATTTTATAATATTTCTGATTTTTTCTATATAACCATCTATCTATTAAAAATACAACTGAAGGAAAACATCCACATAATACGAAAAAACTGTAAAAATGTTTTTTTGGTGTTGGCTAGATTAGAGTGATAAATTATAGTAGTATTATCAAAATTGAGCAACTTAACTTCACATTTTGGTTAATATATCTAGTGTAGTTTATTTACAAATTGTGAATAAATATTATTAACATTACTTAATTTTATTATACAGTCTAGTTAAGATATTTAGTGTAGTTTATTAACAATGTATGAATAAAGTTTCTTAATTATATGGTCTGATTAAGACATCCAACATAATTAGATACTATTTTGATAGGTCCTCTTCAAAATAACTATTCCTAATAAAATTCAAATTACAATAACAAATTATAAATCATTAATTTTTTATTTTGAAATTCTAATTATTAAATTAAGCTTTTATTATAATTTACAAAGAAACTTAAGTACCAATAATTCTCAATAAAAAAGTATGAACTAACTACTATGTAACCCTTGTTATATATAGTTCTTACTTTATTGTCTAAGGATAACATAGTGCTTGCTTTGTAGTATAGTAATACAAGTCCTTATTTTTTTTGTTTAATGACATAATTATAATAAAGTCTTCCACTTTTTTATATAAAGATTGTATATCTAAGACATGTTAAAAATTAATTATAAATAATATTTACTTACATCTCTAGACCATTTTGTGGACTGACATATACCTTTTAAATATGTAAAGACTTATTATATTGTGGCCCTATTTAACTAATATAATTTCCTCAATTTACTTATATGTATGGATGTAATATGCATTTTCCTTGTTAACTATTTCAGCATGAATAATTAACATGAATAAGTTTTAAGGTGTAGGAATGTTTGTGTCTAAAGTTTGATAATATAAAATTACTAATGTCAAAATTTTAAATAAATAAATGTTATGATTCATGTGATCATCAGTTGTGTATTTAATATTGAGTATATTGTTAATACATGAAAGATATATTTTTGTTATTCCAATGAATCTAATAATTTTATTATTCTATTAAGTAGGGTTTAACTTTTGAAGGTTAGATAGTGGACACTAACTACCAAATTTTAATGTAGACCCTCAATTCTTATTTTCTTTAGATTGAGATATTTAATTATTTCAGTATATGGAAATTGTAACACACAAATAAAGGGAAGAAATATAAAGAATAAAACCAAAAGGCAAACCCAAAAAGTCAAGTCATATTTTATGTTTTAAACACTTTACCAAGATTTTAAATTTACATTCTAGACACATATAAGTATAGACACTTAGTTTCCTTCAATATAAATCCAAAGATTATGCCCTTTTTATCCTTTTGTATTTACTTTATTTTTGTTTCATTTATTAATTAAATATTATTAATATATTGAACACATATGATGATATGAAAAAACCATTTATATGTATTAGGAAACTACTTAATTAAATGTATTTCATTTTTATAAAATTAACCACATTTTTCTATTAAAATAAATAAATAAATTAATTAAATTATTTAAAAAAATTGAATATGTTTTTCAATGGTTTGTCTTGCTTCAAAATGGAGGAAAATAGTTACGGGGTTTTTTATTTATTTAAAATTATCCACCATTTAAAACTTTTTTTTTGTTGTCGAATTTTATTTGCTATTTAGTAAACCCAATTCAAAACTTGAGTGTAAAAAAGTCTTTATTTGATTTTAAAAAATCTATGATAGCAACATCATTCTTAATGAAAACAAAATTATAAAGAATTTAGGGGATGCATATAATGACATTGGATATATAATATATTTTTAAATATTCTATAATTCTCGAACACATTTGATATATGTAATGACATTGGATATACAATATATCTTTAAATATTCTCTAATAAAGCTGATTTTTTTCTATATAACCCTCTGTCATGTTGGTTATATTAGAACAATAAATAATAATGGTATTATCAACATTGAACAACTTAACCACACACTTTGGTTAAGATATTTGGTGTAGGTTATTTACAAATTATGAATAAACATTATTAATGTTAATTTTATTATTCAATCTAGTTAAGACATTTAGTGTGGTTCATTTACAAGGCATGAATTTAAGACAACTTAATTATATGGTTTGGGTAATACATCCAAAACGGTTAGATACTAGTTTGACAGTGCCTCTCCAAAATAAATATTCCTAATCAAATTGAAATTAAAATATAAAATTACACAACATTAAATTTTTATTTTCAAAATAAAATTATTAAAACATGATTCCATTATTGTTTACATACAAACTTAAGTACAAATAATTTTCAATACAAAAACAAGGACTAGCTACTATACAATCTTTGTTATCTATAGTTATTACTTTATTGTCTAAGAATACCATAGTTATTGTTTTGTAATATAATAACACTAGTCCTTATTTTATGTTCAATAACACTTCAATTATAATAAAGTCTACTTTTTTATATAAATATTGTATGTGTAGGTTTCATTATAAATCCATTACAAACAACACTTAGTTACATCCCTAGATCATTTTGTGGACCGACATTCATATGAATTGAAATAAAAATGATCATATAATTTTTAGATATTTAGAGACTTATTGTATTGTAAAGCCCTATTTTAGATCAATGCAATTTCCTCAATAGACCTATATGTATGAGTGTAATATGCAACTTTATTTTTTATGTATTTAAAAATGAGTAAGTTTTAGGGTGTAGGAACATTTGTTCTTTACAAAGTCTAATGTTTCATATAACATAAAATCACTACTGTCATATTTTTAAATAAATAAGTGTTTGTGATTATTTGATAGTCAATTGTGTACTTAATATTGAGTATATTGTTAATATATGAGAGATATTTCTTTGTTTCATAACATCACGTCACTAATGTCAAATTTTTAAATAAATAAGTGTTACGATTATTTGATGGTTAATTGTGTACTTAATATTGATTATATTGTTAATATATGAGAGATGCTTTTATTATTCTAATGAATCTATTATTTTATTAGGTAAGGTTTAACTATTGAGATTTAGATAGTGAACACTAACCACCTGAATTTTAATGTACTAGCCTCTTAATTATTATTTTCTTTAGATTAAAAGATTTAATTATTGCATGTACATAGGAATCATAGTACTTAAATTAAGGGTAGAAAATAAAGAGTAAAACCAAGCTAACTAACCCAAAAATTCAAGTCATATTTTATGTTTTAAACACTTTGACAGGATTGTAAATTTACTTTCTAGACACATGGAAGTATACACTCTTAGTAACCTTTGATTATAAATTCAAATATTATGCACTTTATATCATTTTGTATTTATTTTATTATTATTTTATGTATTAATTAAATATTGTTAATATATCGAACATGTGTTATGATGTTAAAAAATGAACCCCTATCAGAAATATGGGGGTCTAAGTAGAACATGAATGCCTATCTATCCCATATATGTTAGAAGGGGCCCATCATTCTATATCTATATAGGACTGACTAGCTAGGTAACATATATGCGCTTCTCAACCATGAACCCTAATTATGTCTATGGGCCCCCATATGTAAATAGGAGATAGATTGACCAACCCATATATATATAATTGCTAGTTATGAAGAGGATTATCCTTTATGGCTCAACCCTCTATTATGTATCTATAGATACAAGTATTCAAGAATATTAATAAGTTATATAGGGAGGGGGTTCCCCCCACCCCATAGATAATATCTAAACTCAAGTATATAACATGGATAGATATATAGGCATGATCAAGAATGGGGGAGATAGATACAAGTATTCCATGTTATATATGTGATACAAGTCCACCCCATTGTAATCATCCATATGGATAGATAGGGATTGTCGAATTATATATCTATATGATCCCACCCCACTCTAATCAGTCAAGGGAGAATGTACATTCTATCTATTTTATATGGACCCACCCCATTGGACTCAACCCTATGAAAATAGATATGGGTGGGGGACCTATCTCTATCTATATATGGGGTGGAAGGGGGAAGTTATCTATGTATATGGCCCCATCAATCCTATCTATCTATAGGGGTTAGAGGGCCTATATATTTATCTAGGTAGATTAATTCACTAGGATGGGAATGAGGTATATTATTTATCCATTGCATTCCATATATAGATATCTAGGGAGGGGGAATCTATCTATTTAGCTCGAGTAGAGAAAAACATAGATCTATATGGGTGATATCCTAATCTCTAGTCCCTAAGTATCTGACCCAACCCCACCCCCATCTCTAATATATTATAAAGATGCAGACAAGACATTGATGCTTATAGAGTTATATGGTGTTGCTATAAGATGATTATATATCTAGGTGACCCAACATAAAATACAGTCAAGTGGTGCATGACACCCTATAGATGGGATGCAGGCACTTGATTGACTGATCACATAATATAGTTACTAGTATATAGCATTATATATAATATGATATTAATTATTTAAATTTATTTCATTTTAAAAAAAATTAACAACCTTATCCCTACAAAAAAAATAAAAAATGAATATGAATTTAAATAATTTGTCTCACTTAAAAATGGAGGCAAATAGTTGAGATTTTTCTTTTTTATTTAAAATTGTCCACCATCTAAAGCCCATGTTGTTTCTATTGAATTCTAATTTCTTTTTATTAAACCCAATTCAAAACTTGAGTGTAATAAAATATATGATAGCGCCATCATCTTTAATGATGACAGAGCTCTAAATAATTTAGTGGATGTATGTAACGACATTAGATATATAACATATCTTTAAATATTCATCAATTCTTGAGTACATTGGATATATGTAATGACATTGGATATATAATATATTTTTAAATATTCTATAATATAGCTTATTTTTTTTATATAACCACATGCCTATTAAAAATCCAACTGAAGAAAACATTGTGATTGTTCTTTGTTCTCAGTTTTTATTCTAGCCTTCTAATTCTAGGTGGTAACCTATATACAAAATCCTAGGATTATTTTCCTCACTTGAAAGGCCTTCTATTTTCTCCAAGTTCCACCTATTCATAAAGAATTCTAAAATTTCTATGTAGTCCCTGGTTTTATAGATCCCCAATTTTTGAGCCATAGCAACAAAATGGTGAAACAGATTGTCATCTTGGCCATCATACATCAAGTGAGAAGGCATGGAGATATTTTATCTCATAATGTATCTAAAGGCTAAAATTTCACCATTGGGATCAATCTCAAACAATGTTTTTACTATCTTTATGTATGAAGTCTCATGGCAATTCTCATCTGCAATAATGGTGTCACATATTTGAGTCAGGTTAAGATCACCATATTCTTTGGCTTGCCTTGCTATATTTCCATGGGACATGAAGGTTTATCTCTCTTGGAATGATGTATATAAAAATCCAAGATATGGGTTGTTTTCAGTGCATGGATCCTTGAGAAATCATACAAAATAAAATAAACTTAGGATTAGCATTCAAGTTTGTATAAGTCCCAACCATGAGTTATAAAAGTGAAAATAATTTCAAAGGAAAAACTAGAAGACATTGAAGATAAAAAAGTCTATGCTATGAAGTTGATGATTCAAAGTCATCATTTAAATAAAAAAATAAAAATAAAATAAAAAGAAATGATTCCAATTGGAGAAAAAGTAGTTTACAAAAGTCCATGCCATGATAACAACAATGCAAATATTTAGGGAAAGAATAATCAACCATTTTGCTTTGTAGTCCCCCAAAAAATGCTAAAGTATTTCCCTTAAATTAATCATAAAAAATTAAAATATCAAAATATTGGATGAAATTTAGTCCCACTAAATTAATATTATGAGTAGGATTTTGTAAACGTACCATTCCCGATCCAATTGAATATTGAATTGTCCTTTCAATCTATTTCATGTCTACCTTCCTATTAAAAAAGAGATACTTGTTTAACATATCCCCATGTTTTCTCTTTTTTGTAGTCCACATTTCTATCCATAGAACCCAAGAGTTGGGGCTTACACCCGTCTCATCACAGACACCATAAAAAGTATTGAAAATAATATGATAAGTAGGCAAAGATTCTTCAATAATTATATCCCCAAAAAAGGCACACAAGGTAATCATCTGGAAACCCACTTTCTCTTTTTCTTAGTTCTCTCACTTCATCCCCAAAGATCTCAGAGGAAGCAACAAGAAATAATTCAAAAGATTTTCAACTTGTTTCCACAAGTTTCGAGTGGGTTAAAATTTTATCATTTTCCCACCCATCAATAGATTTTAATATATCTATCTTCTTAGGTGGCATAGAATGTGTAACCTGCTTGTGGTTGATCTCACATCCATATTTCAATTTTGTATCTTTTTCATAATAAAAACACAAATCATAATTACATGGCATTATGAGTGAAACCCAATTAAATATAAGTAAATTGCTTATGAAATATGGGGCATTATGATCAAATCCAAATAAATACTCAAAACAATGATAAAAAAAATAAGAACAAGATTAAAAACATCATATTATCATTGTTACAAAAGAAACCTATTCATATCAACATTGTTTTGAGCTTTAGAAAACATTGTTTTATGTTTTTTGATAGTAATTACATGGAAACCATGGGGAGTGAAATTGTAGCATCCATTAATATTTTATAGGATTGGTAATTACATAATACTAATTCTCTCCTGTGATAGCTTAAACCCAATCTAAAATATCCATCACTTATTACCACTGACATCATTTTATTAAACCCTTATCAACACTCTTAATTTGGAGTTATGATGTACATGTTAGAAATTACATCTCATAAATACTAGTTTTTGGCATAAATACAAAATAATGTGTAGGCCTATGAGGGTAGAAAGCAAAAAACATAGTAATAAAATAAAATACTAAAATAGGGGATGGGAAAACATAGTCTAAATCACATAAAATGCATATATATTAATTTTGAAACCTCCTTTACAAACACAGCTACAACTATTTATAAAACTTAAATAAAACCTCAAAGTTTTCTCCTTGTTTTCTTCTGAATGTTGTCAATAAATATTCCTTTTGCTCTGCCTACTTATATTCTTCTTCTATTCTACCTCATTTATCCTCCATAGTCTGTTGCTAGATTTTTCTTCTCTACTGCTCTATCTTCTCCAAGCTACTACCTTTTTTCTGACTATTACTATTGCACATTTTTCTCTATTGGCTATTGCTTTATTTTTTTGAATGTATCCTTTCTATTGTTGCTATAATGTATTCTTTCTGATTGTATTCTACATAGTATGTTGCTGTGCTAAAAATCTATTGAACCCTTTCTTGTGATTGTTACTTCCTTTTTATGCTGTTACACACACTATCCATTATTTCATCTTCCTTTCTATTTGTCTCTTTTGACATCTCACCTACTATGCCATTCCCATCAAAACATTCAAATGGCTCCTCAATTTAAAATTTGAAACTATTGAATTAATTATGTTAGGTGGTTGTAGTTTATGAGTGGAGCATGAAGAGGTAGGTATGAAAGAATAAATTAATATTTTAAGATTCCCCCTTATTCTTTGCCTTCCTACCATGGTTTGTGAAACTTTTTTCAACTTTAAAAACATCCTTATAAATTATCTTCATCTGCCCAAATACTTTTGAACCTCTTTTTTGCATGTCCAGATCTTTGTTATTGAAGTTCATATCTTTAATGATAGAGTTTGTAGTTAGAGTGATAGAGTCCGAAGTTGTGTTATAAACTGAGACCAAATTTGGACTGGTAGAGTTTGAAGCTATGCTACCAATTGAGTCCTAAGTTATACTAGAAGAGTCCAAAGTTATGCCCAAAATTGAGTCTAAAGCTAGACTAACAAAGTCTAAAGTTGTGCTAATGATTGAGTCTGAAGTTGGACCGATAGAGTTCGAATCTATGTTACCAACTAAGTCTTAAGTTTCCTTGTTGGAGTCCAGAGCTTTGTTTTAGGAGTTTGAAGCTAACATAAAACTTTTTAGGCCTAATTGTTCTTCATTAATGATACCTAACCTTCCTCTTAAGTGCATTAAAATGTCTTTAGATAATGGCTTAGTAAAAATATCAGCTAGTTGTTGATCTGAGTTACAAAAACTAAGCTCTATCACATGATCCTCAACTAAATCTTGAATGATATGATAATGAATTACAATGTGTTTGCTCCTACCATGAAATATGGGATTATTTGACAATTCTATGCATGACACATTGTTACAATAGACTATAGAACCTCCGTAATTCTATTCATGAAAATTTTAAAGTATCTTTCTTAACCATATAGCCTGGCATGTTACTACATTGGTTGCTATTTACTCTAATTCAACTATATAAAGTGACACTATTGGTTGTTTATTTGAAGCCTAAGATATGGATCCTAACCCAAGATGTAATACATATCCTGAAGTGATCTTTTGATCATCAAGGCTATCATCCCATTCACTATTAGTGTAAACCACAAGCTAGAACTCATCTGTTACTACATACATAACTCCATAATCTCTTGTGTCATTCATGTACCTAAATATCCTCTTACCTGCTTCCCAATGTGTCTCCTTTAGCATATCCACGAATCTAGATATGAGGTTGAATACATACATGATGTTTGGGATTATTTTATTCAAATACATTAGGTTTCCCACTAAGCTTTTGTACTGTGTGGGGTCTACATTACTATTACAATCATCCTTGCACAACTTCAAGCTTGTCTCAGTTGATGTGAATACTAGATTATTGGTTAGCATCTTAAACCTCTCTAAAATATCCTCTACATAATTAAATTATCATATGAATATGCCTTCATCCACTTGACTTCTATCTCAAGAAAGTACTTCAAGAATCCAAAATCAGCCATTTCAAATTCATTTTTCATGGCTCTTTTGACTTCTTCAATGGACGAGTTTGCATTTCTAGTGAATATTAGATCATCCACATAAAAAATATAATAAAATTATCACCTCTACTCACTTTGATGTATATTTTGGGCTCACTTTCACTTTTTCTAAAGAAATTGTTTAAAAAGTATGAGTCTACCTAGTTGTACCATGCTCTTTGGGCTTGCTAGAGCGCATATAATACCTTATTCATCATATATATAATTTTTTCTCATAACTAAGAATGTCATACTTAGGTGGATATCCCATATAAATTTCTTATTTTATTACTCCATTCAAGAATGCTGACTTGACATCCATTTGATACACCTTCCACTTGTGTTGAGCAACAATGTATATGATTGCCCTCACCATTTTTAGCCTTCCTACAGGTGTAAATATCTCATTGTAATAACATATGGGACTTTTCTTGTATCCCTTCACCACTAGTCTTGCCTCATGCCTCTCTAAATTTCCTTTAGGAGTGGTTTTTGTCTTGTATACCCACTTAACTCATATGCCCTATTTTCCTTTTGATAGGTTAACTAACTCCCAAGGCGCATTTCTCTCTATGGCATGCATTCTTCATATGTTACCTCACACAACTTGTTATCCTTGAATGATTATTCAAAGTAGATAGGATCAATTGATAAAATGATAGAATAATTTATTGTTTCATCTTCATTTTTCTCATACCTTGATTTCTCATAGACTTATTGGAAGCTTCTTATCTTTTCTTGGCATTGACTTGAGTTTGAGGAGGATGGTGTCGACTCATGAACAAATCCTTAAGCTCCTTAATGGTTTATTCCACTAGATGAATCAGCCCTTTGTGAAATATGGGTCCAAATTGGTGTATTAGTGGTTGTACCATATGTTGTTTCAGATTCAATAAAGGGTCCACTAGCTCATGTTTGCATATGTTATTCTTCTGATCTCTCTTCCTAAGCTTCATGCTTAATGACTTAAACATCCCTACTTATTATGAGGTCTTTGGTGATATGATTGTATAATTCATAAGCCTTTAGTCAGTCACTATACCTAATGAATATGCAATTCTCTCCTTTCTCATCCTATTTGGTCCTTTTCATGGGCATGTGTGAATATGCCACACAACCAAACACTCTAAGGTGTTCAACACTTGGCTTCTAACTGTTCTATGATTTTTGAGGGATCATATACCTAGTGCTCTTTTTTGGACAAATGTTAAAAAATTATATGATTGTTGTTATAGCCTCAGCCCAAAAATCATTAGGCAATCTTTTTGCCTTTAGCATGTTCCTTTCCATCTCTTGGATGGTCTTAATCTTCCTCTCGGCCACACCATTTTGATATGATGCATACCTATTTGTAAATTTCTTCCTGATGCCATGATCCTTGAAAAAATTCATGAACTCATTAGAGATATACTCTCCCCCTCTATCCATCCTCAAAATCTTGATGTAGTGGCAACTTTGCTTTTCCACCATGGCCTTGAATTGCTTGAAGGTCTCAAATGTTTTTGATTTATTCTTTAAGAAATATACCCATATATTTTAGTTGAAATAATCTATGAATGTCATGAAGTAAACACTCCTAAATAGTGAAGGGGTCTTCATTGGACCACACAAGTATAAATGTATCATAACTAAAGGAGCTCTAGCTCTCCATGCTTTACCCATAGGAAATGCACTCCTATGTTACTTCCCCAATATGCATCCTTCACACATATTATTTGGTTGTTTTATAAGGGGAGACACTTTCACCATGTGATTCTTATGAAGAATGTTCATCCCTGTAAAGCTCAAATTACCATACTTTAGATGCCAAAGAGTAGAGTCATCTACTATCACTATTTTGACCACTATATCAGCTCACTTTGCATTCTTAATAGAAACATCTAATTGCTTATCATCTTAACTGATGCAATCTACCTATTGAATCCACTCTTATCAAAGATGATACATTCACCATTTTCAAATTTGACATTGTACCCCTTTTGGATAAGTTGCCTAATGCCAATTAGGTTGTGCTTCAACTCAAGCACATAGTAAACATCTTGAATCCATCTTTCATCACCTTGAATGGTGTGGATAGAAATTCTTCCTTTTCCCATGATGGGAATCTTATCATTGTTTCCCATCTTTACCTTTTATTTGATTGACTCATCAATGTGGTTGAACATCTCTTTATTCCCACTCATGTGGTTGATTCAACCACTATCCAAATACTATGTCTCTTTACCACTTTGCTTGGCAATGTTGCATGTTATAAACAAGATTTCACCTTTCTCATTATTATTAAGTTCAACCTCTTGTGTATGTGATAAATTTTAATTTTAACTATTCATGTCATACTCCTTCTTTCTACACTCACTAGCATAATGTCCATACCTCTTACAATAATAGCATTGGGCATTGGATTTATCATACCATTATGAAGATCCTTCTCTAGAATTATTGTTACTCCTTCCTCTTCCTCTTCCATGTGACACTTTATGGCTATTGCTTCCACCTTCTTCACTACTACAAGTTCTTCCTCTTCCTATATTGCTTGATCCCCCCCCCTTCCTTTTACATTTAAATTGTTCTTGAATTCTTGCTCATGGGAGGAGGTGGATAGCCTATTAACCTTTGTTCATGGGTTTTCAAGGAACACATTATCTCATCCACCATCATTTACCTCAAATATTTTAACTATTCCTTTGCAACCACTATAGGATAAAATCTAATTGAAAGGCTCCTCAACACCTTGTCAATGATCCTATGATCTTCAAGGGTATTGCCTCATGTCTTTATTTGATTGATAATATTCATTGTCCTTCTGAAGAAGTCATTGATATACTCATTCTCCTTCATTTATAGTGTCTTAAAGTCACTTATTAAGAGCTAAAACTTGATAAGCTTTACCTTGTCACTCCTTTGATAGGCATTTTTAAAAATGTTCCATGCTTTTTTGGAATGGATAGTTGTTTTTATCCTAGGAAAGATTGGATTAGATAATATGATTTGTATGTAGCTAAGTGTCTTGGCATCCTTTCTCCTATTATCCTTCAACACATTCCTTTGTGATTGGGTTAATGCATTGAAGGTTGCTAGGTCTATAACCTCATTATATCCACCTTCAACCAACTCCCATATATCTTAATATTTGAATATAGTCTTTCATATTGATGCTCCAAACATCATATTTATTTCCATCAAATGTAGAGGATTTCTGTCGTGAAATAGAACTACCTGCTGCCATGTTTAAATGGACTTACAACTGATAGGATCTAATACTAGTTGTTAGAAACTATAACTCAAAAAACTAGTTAGCATAAAATATAGAATAATGTGCAAACCCAAGTGGGAAGCAAGCAAATAACATAGTAATAAAATAAAATAATCAAATAGGGGATGGGTAGAGATAGTCTATTTCACACAAAATGCATATATATTAATTCTAAAAATTCCTTTAAAAACACAACTACAACTATTTATAAAACTCACAAAAAACATCTAAACTTTCTCCTTATTTTCTTTAGATTGTTGTCAACAAATATTCTTCTTGCTCTTCCAATTTATATTCTTCTTATTGTATTCTACCTTCTTTGTCCTCCACACTCTATTGTTGGGTTCTCCTTCTCTACCGATTTGTCTTCTCTAAGCTACTACCTTTTTTATTGCTACTATTATACTTTATTCTCTATTGGTTACTTATTTATTTTTTGGCATGTATCCTTTTTGTTTTTGTTGCAATGTATTATTTCTATTTGTATTCTGCATAGTTTATTGTTGTGCTAAAAATCCATTGCACCATTTTTTGTGATGGCTACTGTATTTTTATTCTACTACACACACTATCTTCTATTTTATCTTATTTTCTATTTGTATCTTCTCAAATCTCACCTACCATGACATTCCCCACAAAACATTCAAATGGATCCTCAATTTAAAATTTGAATCTATTGCATTAATTTTGTTAGGTGGTTGTAGTTGATGAGTGGAGTACAAGAGGTAGGTAAGAAATAATAAATTAATATTTTAACACTCCTTATTATTTGGCTTTTTACCATGGTCTGTGAAACTTTTTTCAACCTTAAAAACTTCTTTATAAATTCTCTTCATCTACCTAAGTACTTATTAACCTATTTGTGCATGTCTAAATATTCATTATTAAAGTTCATAGCTCTGATGATAGAGTTAATATTTGGATTGACAAATTCCAAATTTGTGCTACAAACTGAGTCCAAAGATAGATTTTTAGAGTATGAAGTTATGCTACTAACTTAGTCCAAAACTATGCCACTAATTAATTTTGAATCTAGACTAGTAGAGTTTAAAGCTATGCTACTAATTGAGTCTGAAGCTGGACTGATAGTGTTTGAAGATGTGTTACCAATTGAGTCCAAAGTTTCCCTATTAGAGTTTAAAGTATTGTTGTAGGATTCCAAAGCTAACATAATACTTTTTAGGCCTATAATTCTTCATTAATGATCCTAACCTTCCTCATAAGAGCATTAAAATGTCTTTAGACAATGGCTTACTAAAAATATCTGCTAGTTGTTGATCTGACTTACAAAAACTAAGCTCTATCACATGATCCTCAACTAACTCCCGAATGAAATAATACATGATTGCATTGTGTTTAATCCTACCATGATATATGGGGTAATTTGACAATTATATGATGACACATTGTCACAATAGAATGTATAAGCTCCTTACTTCTCTTCATGCAAATTTGAAAGTATCCTTCTTAACCATAAATCCTGGTATGTTGGTACATTGGCTACTATGTACTCTGTTTCAATTGTAAAAAGTGACATTATGGGTTTTTTATTTGAATCCAAAGATATGGATCCTAAACCAAGATGAAATACATACCCCAAAGTGATATTTTAGTCATTAAGGCTATCATCTCAATCACTATTAATGTAACCCACAAGATGAAACTCATCTGCTACTACATACAAAACTCCATAATCTCTTGTACCATTCACAAACCTAAATATCCTCTTGCCTACTTGCCAATATGTCTCTTTTGGAACCTCCATGAATCTAGATATGAGTTTGAATACATATATGATGTCTGACCTTATTTTAATCAAATACATCAAGCTTCACACTAAGCTTTTATACCATGTGGGGTCTGCATTACTGCTACAATCATCCTTGCACAACTTCTAACTTGTCTCAACTAGTGTGAATACTGGCTTATTGTCTAGCATATTAAACTTCTCCAAAAACTTTTTTGAATACTTAGATTGGCATATGAATGTGTATTCATCCATTTTCTTGACTTATATCCCAAGAAAGAACTTCAAAAATTCCAAATCAATCTTTTCAAATTCATTTTTCATGGCTATTTTGAAATTTTTAATGGACTGATTTGCATTCTCAATAAATATTAGATCATCCACATACAAAAATACAATAAAAATATCACCTATGCTCACTTTGATGTAGACTGTGGACTCACTTGCACTTTTCATAAATCCATTGTTCGACACAAGTATGAGTCTATCTGATTGTACCATGCTCTTGGGGCTTGTTTGAGCCCATACAATACCTTTTTCAACCTATATACTTTATTCTCATGACTAATAATCTCATATCTAGGTGGCTATTCCACATAAACCTCTTATTCTAGCACTCCATTTAATAATTTTGACTTGACATCCATTTGATTCACCTTCCACTTGTGTTGAGAAACAATGGCTATGGTTGTCCTCACTATTTGTATCCATGCTATAGGTTCAAATGTCTCATTATAATCACGTATGGTCCTTTGATTATAGTCCTTCACCACTAGTCTTGCCTTATGCCTCTCTATCTTTTCTTTAGGAGTGGTTTCTATCTTGTATGCCCACTTAACTCCTATGACCTCTTTTCCTTTTGGTAGGTCAACTAACTCCCAAGTTTGATTTCTCTCTATGGCGTGCATTTCTTCATCCATTACCTCACACCACTTGTTATACTTGAATGATTTTTTAAACTAGATATGATAAATGATAAAAATATATCATAATTTATTATTTCATCTTCATTTTTCTCATACCTTGATTGCTCATAGACTTCTTATAAGCTTCTTATCTTTTCTTGGCATTGACTTGAGTTGGAGGAGGATGATGTTGACTCATAAACAAATACTTAACCTCCTTGATGGATGATGCTACTATATGAATCAACCCTTTTTGAAATATCAGTTTAACTTGGTGCATTGATGGCTATACCATTTGTTGTTTTAGATTCAATAAATGCTCCACTAGCCTTTGTTTTCACATGTTCTTCTTTTTGTCTCTCTTCCCAAGCTTCATGTTCAATGAATTGAACATCCTGGCTGATTATGATCCATTTAATGATAGGATTGTACAATATATAAGCCTTTGATTGGTTACTATACCCAATGAATATACAATTCTCTCCTTTCTCATCCTATTTTTTCCTTATTTGCTTGGGCACGTGTGCATATACCACACAACTGAACACTCTAAGGTGTTCCACACTTGGATTCTGACTGCTACATGCTTATTGAGGCATCATATCCCTAATGCTCTTTATTGTATAAATACTCAATAAGTATATGGATGTTGTTATAACCTCAACCCAAAAATCATTAGGCAATCCCTTTTTGTTTAGCATGTTCCTTGTCATCTCTTAGATTGTCCAACCCTTCGTCTCAGCCACACCATTTTGATATAGCACATACTAGTTACAAATTGCTTATTGATGCCATGATCCTTTTAATAATTCATGAACTCATTACAGATATACTCTCCCACTCTATCCATCCTCAAGATATAAATTTAGTGGCCACTTTGCTTCTCTACCATGTCCTTGAATTTCTTGAAGTTCTCAAATGATTCTGATTTATTATTCAAGAATTAAACCCATATCTTCTGGTTGAAATCATCTATGAATGTCATGAAGTATAAATTATTGGATAGGGAGGGGGTCTTTATTAGACAACATAAGTATAAATTTATCAACTCTAAAGGAGATCTAACTCTCCATGCTTTACCCATGGGAAATGCACTCCTATGTTGTTTCCCTAATATGCATCCTTCACACATCTTATTTGGTTGTTTTATAATGAGAAAACATTTCACCATGTGATTCTTTTGAAGAATGTTCAGCCCTCAAAATCTCAAATTACCATACCTTAGATTCTAAATATTAGATTCATCTACTATCATTGTTTTAAACATTTCTATAATCTTACTTTTAATTCTCAATAGAAACATCTATTTGCTTATCATCTTAATTGATGCAATCTGCATATTGAAACCACTCTTATAAAATATGATGCATTCACCATTTTCAAATCTAACCTTATACCCCTTTTGGACAAGCTACCTAATTTTGATTAGGTTGTGCTTTAACTTGGTCACATAGTAAATATCTTGAATCCACCTTTTGTCACCTTGTTTGATGTGGATAAAAATTCTTCCTTTTCCCATGATGAGAAACTTATGATTTTTTCCCATCTTTACCTCTAATTTTATTCACTCATCAATGTGATTTAACATCTCTTTATTCCCATTCATTTGGTTTCTTCAACCATTATCTAGATACCATGTCTCTTTACCACTTTGATCAGCAATGTTGCATGCTATAAATAAGCTTCCACCTTTCTTGTTCCTATTAAGTTCAACCTCTTGTATGAGATAAATTTGAATTCTACCTATTCATGTCATACTCCTTTCTACACTCACTCTCATAATGTCCATGCCTATTGAAATAATATCATTGGGTATTGGATTTATTATATGTTTTTGTATAGTTATCTCTAAAAGTGTTGTTGTTCCTTCCTCTTCCTCTTCCATTTGACTCTTGATGGCTATGCCTTCCACCTTCTTAACTACTACAAGTTCTTCCTCTTCCTATAATTTTTGATACTCTCCCCCTTCCTTTTACATTCAAGTTTTTCTTGAATGCTTACTCATGGGAGGATGTGGATAGCCTATTCAACCTTTGTTCATGGGTTTTCAAGGAAGACATTAGCTCATCCACCATCATTTGCCTTAAATCCTTTGACTCTTTCATTTCAAACACTATAGGGTCAAACTTGATTGGAAGGCTCCTCAATACCTTGTCAATGATCTTATGATCTTCAAGGTATCACCACATATCTTCATTTTATTGACAATATTCATTGTACTTGTAAAGAAGTCATTGATAGACTCATTCTCCTTCATTTTTAGGATGTTAAAGTCACTTATTAAGAGCTACAACTTGACAAGCTTCACCTTGTCACTCTCTTGATAGGAATTTTACAAAATCTTCCATACTTGTTTGTAATGAGCATTTACTGCTATCCTAGGAAATATTGAATTAGCTAATGCAATTTGTATGTAGCTGATTGTCTTGGAATATTTTCTCATATTCTCCTTCAACACATTACTTTGTGCTTGGGTTAATGCATTGAAGTTTTCTAGGTCTACAACCTCATTATATCCACCTTCAACCAACTCCCATAACTCTTAAGAGTTAAATATAGTCTTCATCTTAATGCTCCACACATCATATTTATTTCCATCAAATGTAGGGGATTGCTATTGTGAAATAGAACTACCTGCTGCCATGTTTAAATGGACTTACAACTAATGGGATCTAATACCAGTTGTTAGAAACTACAGCTCAAAAAACTAGTTATTAGCATAAAATATAGAATAATGTGCAGACCCAAGTGGGAAGCAAGCAAACAACATAGTAATAAAATAAAATATTGAAATAGGGGATGGGAAAAGATAGTCTAATTCATACAAAATGCATATATATTAATTCTAAAAACTCATTTACAAACATAGCTACAAATATTTATAAAACTCATAAAAAACCTCTAAACTTTCTCCTTATTTTATTCTGATTATTATTGGTAAATATTCCTCTTACTCTTCCTACTTATATTCTTCTTCTTGTATTTGGCCTCCTTTATCATCCATAGTCTATTTTTGAATTCTCTTTCTCTACTGATCTATCTTCTCCAGGTTGCTACCTTTTTTTTCTAATTGCTATTGCTACACTTTCTTATCTATTGGTTGTTTCTCTATTTTTTATCCTATATCCTTTTTGTTGCTACTACACTATATTCTTTCTTCTTGTATTCTACACATTCTATTGTTATGTTAAAAATATGTTGCACCCTTTATTTCGACTACTGCTACATTTTTATTTTGCTACACACATTATCTTCTATTTTGTCTTATTTTCTATTTGTCTCTTCTGATAGCTCATCTACTACATCATTTCCATAAAAACATTCAAATGGATCCTCAATTGAAATTTGAAATTGCTGCATTAATTTTATTAGGTGGTTACAGTTGATGAGTGGAGTGTAGGAGGTAGGTAGGAAAGAGTAAATTAATATTTTAATGGTATAATTATTTTATTTATACCTAATTTTTTCAATAACAAACTTACCCATGGTATGTGGTCAAGTATTATGGGAACACATGGGTATCTCTAATAATAATGTCAAATTCTAGCTTATAATCACCAGAATTTGGGGTCCTTCCTTACAGTGGATATATCTATATGAGGAATTTTTTGGCAATTTTTTATTTACAAGGTATTTATAATCAATGTAATGATAGGTTAAGGCCTCTCTTTGTAAACAAGGAAATACTAACCTAACTCAAAATGTGGGTTTTCACTAAAACGCAAGCACTATGATTTCTTGTTACAATTAATGTGGTTAGTTGCCTTGATCATTACTATATTTGAGCTTCTATATGTGGCAGTGATGGCAGAGGCTATGTTATTCTATAAATGTAGTTTATCTATTGAATTAAATTTTATTTGAAAATTCTAACCTTATAATATTTTTGGGATTTAAAAACATCTTCTACTAATGTACTTTATCTATTGAATTAAATGTTATTTGTGAATTATCACCTTGTAATCTTTTTGGATATAAGAATATCTACCAATGTACCTCATCTACTAAATTAAATGTTGGTTTTTGAGATTTAAAAACATGTTTCACTAATGTATTTCATTTACGGAATTAAATGTTGTTTGTAAATTCTCACTTTGTAATATTTTTGGATTTGTAATGTTGTTTGTAAATTTTCAATTTGTAATCTTTTTGGGATTTAAATGTTTATAAAATATCACTTTATAAAAATATATTTTGCCAATGTACTTCACCTACTAAATTAAATCTTGTTGGTGAATTGTCACTTTGTAATATTTTTGGGATTTAAGAACATCTTCTACCAATATAATTCATCTACTAAATTAAATATAATTTTATCACTTTGTAATCTTTTTGGGATCAAAAAACATCTTCTACCAATGCACTTCATCTACTAAATTAAATGGTGTTTGTGAGAGGTCAATAAAGTGCAAACTTTTGAATTTCAAATTAGTAACTGTTAGTGTATGAGTGAGAATGTATAACCCAATATAATAGAGGATAAAATAATATTCAAAGGATAACAAGGAGATAGATGATAGAATCACTTAGATAGAGGGGTCTCATGTTGGGGGCTACTACATCTATAATTTTAGGTAGAGTGATTCCATGCATTATCATATATTTAACATGATGGGAGCTATTTCATCTATAATTCTGGGTAGAGCAATCCCATGCATCATCACAACTTTAAAAACTAATTAAAAAATATTTTCCATTTAAAATAAGGAGCAACTAATGTTTAGGAAGAAGCTTTTGGCGAGTGAGAATAAGAAGTGGACTAAAGATTTGAATGGTTGCTCTTATTTTTTTAGTTGTCATGTGTACAATTGTATCAAATCAAATTTATTATTATTTTTTCAAATAAATTTTATAAAGTAAAATTATACTAATTTTCTCACCAAATTGTATTGCACAAAATTTTAAAAAACATGAGATGCTAATAGGGAAAAAGACTCCTATAATTTCTCAGTAATACCCACTAAATATAATTAGCTACCCCCACTATGTAACCCCTAACTAAATGTGAAGAATATTTTCAAAAGAACAGAGTAATAGTTAGAATTAAATGAAAAAAATAAGAGAAACAACTACATCAAAATAAAATAAGATCATTAGAGGAGAATTGAAGGAATATAGAACAACACAAAATAGAATAGAAGATCAAAATAATGAACAATAATAATTTTGAATGATTTTAATCATTTTATTAAATTGTATTTTAATAATCATTTTTTTAGTCAATATATTAGAATTGTGACTATTGAAAAATTATCCATTTATCTTGTGAGGTTTATTCCATATTACAATTGTCTATGTTTAGTATTAGATATGTTTATTTCCAATAGATTGGTATTCAAGATAGCTTGGTTGTTAAGAGTAGAAACTCATGGTAACAAACACCCATGTTTGACAAAAAAATAATGATGTTTGATCAATCAAGATGAAGACTATTTTTCTCTCATGAGCTGTGAGAACTTGTTGACAACTAGTTGCACTCAATGCACTCCCACAAGCACAAAGGAACCCATTCAAGGAAAATAGAAATAAGTATGATAACACATTCAAATCATTCAAATGACATTAAATGACTTAATCTTCCTAGTGATAACATCAGCTACTCATTTCAATCAAGCATCATCTCACATACTCTTCCTATTGATCATCATGCACTTTTTAACCATCTTTCATATGTTATCATCATAACTAAAAATATGTGGATAATTAATGGGAGGTGAATTTTTGGTTAAAATGATACTCCTATATGTGGCATACTCCTAACATGTGTATGTAGAAGACACATCATGTGTCACTAGCCATGGGCCCCACCCCTTAGTACCTACCCCTCCCAATAGTATTAAAAAAACCCTAATCCGTACATAAATTTTTGTATATCAATAGCGATTTCAATAGATTGTTTATCCCCAAATATTCATGCATGGGGTATTATACCATTACCTATGTGAACCACCCATGTACCTAAAATATAAATTGTGTAAATTTCAAATGGGAAGATTAGCTTTTGGGTTATCTAAAAACATGGGTCCACAACCTTCACAAGCTACATTTTTATTTAGTCCACATGAGATTAGAGATTTACTATGTGAATTTAATGAGCAAGATTATTTTATTATTAATGGCTATAGGTGGAATATTAACCCTTTTTTAGGATATGTTCTATTTATATCTCTCACTTTCCACCTATGTAATGAAGTTAAGTGAAACCAAGAACTATTGACCTATCAATAGTAAGAAAATATGGTTAAGTTCATGACTAGGATAAAGTTTGAGAGACCTAGGAAAGTTATTATTGACTTAAAGGATTTTGTACTAAAGATAAAAAACACCAATTTATAGTTTTTTTCAATTTTGTGGATATTTATATTAAAATTAGTAGATAAAACTTTACAGTGTCTATAGGTGGAGGGAGGGACATTTTCCCTATTCTAAAACTAAAGGAACCATTTTCAATGTATAATTTCATATTTGTAGTCATGAGAGACACATTATATGAAAATGGTATGAGGAAGCATAGTATTCCTTGGATTGGCTTGAGATTTCATTAATCATTGTTTTGGTACTCCATCTCTGACTGGATAAGGGTATTTCGGTTAGATTTATCCATTGAAAATAGAATATGAAATAAGATTGAGGAAAATATGGGCTACCTTGGTGATATTAATGATGATGAAAATACTCCCATTTACTTCAAGATCATATGTTCCTTTTATATTTAACGTTACTCTTGAATAGGTTAATGGTATTATATATGGATGTGTATTCAGATAACATGGGGGTAATATGAGGCCTAATAATAGCACTCCTATTATACATGATGTATTTAAACCCATTCTATTTGTATATCTCATGAACCTATTTCTATCGTTTAATCAATGTTTTTATCTATAATAGCATATAGCTTAAAAATTACATAAATTATAAATTATTTGTTATGATCTTGAAGATTACAGTTTTATAAATGAAAGTAGTATGGTTAATGATTATTTCACTTTTTATACAAATAATTTATCAATAATTTATGGTTCTACTTCCTTGGTTGTGTTAAATGTTGTATGTAGCCACTATGCTACCTAATATGTAACCGATATTTTGTGTTACATAGTTCATAGCCAATGCACTATGGTAACATATAGCCACTATTATAGATACCCATATGCTTTACCAAAAACCATATATTTAGTAATGTTTTGGACTATGTGAGGATGTTGTTATGAGGATTTATGATTTTGTTGTTACATATAATGGATAATGTTGTTGATAGTTATCAGTCAAGTAGTTGAATATATGTTTTTTTGGTTTTCCCACAATATCCAATAGATAAAATGTTGTAACAACCTCGTGAACCTCTTAGTGAGAGCTTAATATGATATTAATCTATTTCAAGTATTTTTTTTTCAAATATTAAATAATATTGTATCTATAATTGTATATAACTATGTAATTAGCAGTATTTTCCTCACATCTATTTAAGATGGAGATGTAGACTTTATAAATATTTCAAGCTAGTTCAATTCAAAATCTATCAATCAATATACAATGTAGGTGTTTAGTGTAATTATAATCAGTCCATAAAAATTCATTTATTACTACATAATCTTTTAATTCATAATAAAAATTTCATTTTGCATAATTCATGTTAACTAAGGATGACATTCACACATCACATCATTCCAACCAACAAGGGGATCAATTTAGAGGAGTTGATGTTTATGGTTTTCATCCATTACAATATGTTGTTTGATTTATTTGTATAAGTAATTTCATTCTACCATTTCAATTTTATTCAACTCCATGATTTGATTCCTCAATAATTTCCAACAAGAGTTATTATTTTTTTGTATGTTTTTAATGTGCTAGAGTAGATTGCATCAGAAGTGAGCAGATGTTTTGGATTGTGTGATTTAAAATTTAGTTCATTTTTTTCTTACAATTATTTTTAATTTCTTTCTTATCTTAGATTTCATTTGAGTTTTATTAAAATTCATATATACACAACATAAAATTTATTATTAAATATGCAACATGGAAAAGAATTTACAATTGCATATTATAGATATTGGAAATTTGCACATAGCAATTTGAAATGTCAAAGTATCACTTGTCCTCCTTGAGACCCTCTCAAGACCAATCTAAACCTTTAAACCATAACCAAGATCACCCACAATCAGTTTAACTTAACTAACTTAACCTTAACTTCTAGCCCTTTTATACCTCACCCTCGATTGCCTATGGTTAGGTTAACTGTCGATAGTCAAGGTGCACCTCCTTAACTAAGAGCATGAAAACTACCCACTTTGATTTTCTAATTATAAACTTGTCTAAATCTTTTTACAAGATATTTCATGAATGAGTTAATTTTAAAAGGCCCAAGTCATGTGTTGTTGTAACCCTCTTACTTTTCCCTATAAGAAGAGAGGAGCTTGAAGGTGAAATGGATCTGAAAGCATTTATGAGCCTAATTTTTTTATCAAGAGGTTGTGCATCTAGAATTTTATCTCTTGCAGGTCAATTTCCATCAGCAATCCAACAATCCAATAATCATATCAGAGAGTTAATTTTTTTGCCTCTCCACTAATCCCATAGGTACCATTACTCTATTAGAATCAAGCTAGATTCCACCAATAGATCAACTCCCTTAACTATCCACCCAATTGACTCTAAAAAGACAAGTACTTTTTTCTCAACATTCAGTTACTTTATTTCCATTTTGCAATTAATTCATCTCTTACCCATCTCTTAAAATCCATATTTTAGATCTCATCAATCAATACTTGATCAACCCATATCTTCACATAATAACCCTCAGAGGTTGACTCAATTGTCTATAGCCTATCCAATAGCTGAAAATCACCTTAACCATCGATGATCATCCCAACCACTAACAGTCACTGTGGCACCAAAAACTAGCAAGATAATTTCATCTACCTAGACCCAACCAAACTTAATTCTCTAAGTTCTTGCATATCCATAGACCCCTTTTTTATTTTTTGAGGCATACTCTAACCCTATATCACTAGTATTATTTAGTTTATTACTAATTTAATTATTGATAACATATTTCTTAGCAAGCACTCTTGTATTTAATTTTAGTACCTTTTGATTATTTATACAAGTACCTTTCTTTTCTATTTATAAACTTAATTGTTTAAAACATGTGGATTGATAGCCCTTAAGGAAGCTCTCACTTCCAAGATTTATTTATCACTAGGAAATCCATCCAACTATTTATCTAACAAACAAGTTTGTTTTAGTGCTTTCTTATTTGTAGGTCATCCTCCCAAGCCAAAAGAGGAGATCTTCACAATATTTTGATTCAACGTGTGCATTATCAATCAAGATTTTAAACCATACCCATACTTAGTTTCTTATTTTCCTCTTTCCTTATAATAAACAATAAACTCATTTCAAAACATCTTGTCATATGACCAAATCTGTAATGAGCCTATCCATCAGTCTATACCTATCAAGCAATATCCTCCCTAATGGGAACTTCCCAAGTTATCTAAATTTAAAAATAAGGAGGATCCCCAATAGCAACTTAGGGCATTTATTAATGATTAATATCTCATCACTTATGATGATGCCCTTCTTCTCCACACCTTCCCCATGTTTCTATCTAGTTCGGCCTTAAATTGGTATTTTGTCTATGGGTGACTCGACAAATCCCTCAGTGCTCCTACCACCTCTCTACCACCTCAACCATTCACCACCATTTTATCTTACCTAGATAAACCAAAATTTTCCAAGACATACCTTCATCGATGTGCTTGGAAAGGATTTAATCTTGGGTGATATGAACATGGCCCACATAAATTGGTCATTGTCAAAATTAAGAATTCTCATGAGAAGCATGAAATTGGTTTCATCCTACCCAATAAAAGGCAACCCAAAACACCTACCACCACCATTGTTGAGGAAGATACCCCCTCCTCACTGACCTCTCCCCTACTTGTGTGTGAGGATGATGACAATATACCATCTAACTCTTTTTTTCATCAACATGATCAACCTTGAACCCCAGACCTATCATAAGAAGGGGTTGACTGTAACCATCCCTTTGACCCATCTTAAGATGATAAGAGAAGACTCTCCTACCATTAACACTATTCAGTGCTAGGATGATGATTCTATTCTCACCCATCTTGGTGCCTTAGATTATTTAATCCATAAATCCCTTCCTCCTAAGACCGAAACCATGTTGAATGAATCCACCATGGATATCAAATTGGGTACTTTAAATAACCCTTACATTGTCAAATAGGGCTAATCATTGAACACCAAGGAACTTCAAGACTTTCCATCCTTCTTCCATGATAACATCATAGCCTATTTTTGGCCTTATAGTGATATGCTTGGAATTTATCCCACCATCGTTACCCATAACATAGTCAATCATCATGATGCCAAAGCCATCAAGAAAAAGCTTTAGTGCATACATCCATACATATCCCTTCTCATTGAAGAATATCTCTAGTGTCTTCTATCTATCAACTTTATTCAACCCATTGACTACCCACAATGGGTCTCAAATGCCATACCTATCACTAAAGCCACAAGGGGACTATGCATTTGTGTGGACTTTCATGACCTCAACCTCATCTACCCCAAAGATAAATTCCCTCTACCCAACATCAACCATCTTGTTGATATTACATTCAAACATGAGATGTTATCTCACATGGATGGATTCTCAAGTTATAATCAGATCTTAATCTCACCTAAAAATTAGCATAAAACTACCTTTACCACCCCTTAGGGAACCTTTTGATATAGAGTCATGCATTTCAAATTAAATAATGCTGGTGTAACCTATCAATGTGTCATGACTTATATCTTCCATGACCTTATCCATAATATTGTAGAGGAATATGTGGATAAGTCTCTTGGGATATCCAAGATTTGAAAAGATCAATTGGCTATTCTCAAGCTCATCTTTGAACCCCTCATCCATTATCATGTTTGTCTTAACCCTAAGAAGTGCATTTTTTGGGTCTTGTTAGGAAAGCATCTTTGTTTCATTATCTCCCTTCAAGGAATCAAGGTTGATCCTATAAAAGAAAATACTAGACATGCTCCCTCCTACCAACCTTAAGTAACTCTAAATATTGTAAGGGAAGATTTAGTCCATTCATCATTTTATTTCCAATCTTTTAGATCAATTCCAACCCTTCCACCACCTTATAAAGAAGGATGTGTCTTTCAATAGGAATAGTGACCATCAAAAGGCCTTTGATTCACTCAAATATTACCTCTTGTCTCCACCTATCCTCACCCTTCCTAAGGATAACCAAACTTTATACCTATATATCTTTACCACTGACCATTCCTTAGGGGCAATGCTAGCTCACCAAGATAACCAACATAGAGAGAAAACCAGATACTATATTATTCACACACTAGTAGAGTACAAGACTTGGTACACTCACACTAAGAAACTCTACTTAGCTTTAGTATTCATGGCCATAAAGCTTTGCCACTACCTTCTTAAGCATAAAACATACATCATTACCAACACTAACCCACTCAAGTACATGCACTCTAAGCCATATCAAAACTAGCATATGGTCAAGTGGATCATGCTCTTAGAAGAGCTTGATCTTGAGTTCCTTTACCAAAATTTAATTAAGGGGAAAGTTATTACCAACCAATTGGCTGAGGCATCCTTAGCATATAACCACCCTCCTCCTCTTGATTTCTTGAATGAGTCCATCACAACCCTCTCTAAGGTGAATTTCACCTATCAAGCCACCATGTTCTTTGATGGATCCAAGTGTCAACATGGTGGGGGAGTAGGTATATTACTTATCCCCTTTGACAGTGAACCTATCCCTTTATCCTTCAAGCTTGATTTTGAATGTACCAACAACATGGCTAAGTATGAAGCCCTAGTGATCAACCTTCAAACTGCCTTAGCCCTAGGATTTAAAACAATCAATATCTTTTATGACTCACCATTTATGATCAATAAAATAAATAGCTCTTACTAGTGTAATAATTATATTTTTTAGTAGTACAAATCACTAGTGGATTAATTTTTAGCATCATTTGTGCACTATCACATCCAACAGACCTCATGATCTACCAACAAGTTCATTGACACCATGGCATCCCTTGCCTCGTATATCCCATCTACACACTCAAACTCTAAGATGTTTTTCATTATTCATAGGATTACCCAACCATCCTATGTCAAACCAAATTCCCCCATTATTTTCAATGTGAAAGAGACCCAACCTGACCTTTGGTATCAGTAAACCTTTGACTATCTTATCCTTGTCATATTTCCTTTTGGCCTCTCTAAGAATGTTCAAAGAGTGTTTGTTTAGAGTACCTCTCACTATACCATTATGGGAGGAATTATTTATAAACATGGATTTAATGGCCTCCTCTTCCATTGCCTACATATTCACAAAGCCTCTCACACTATCAAGGACATGCATAATGGTATTTATGGGGGTCACTTTATAAGCCTCACTATATGTAAGTGCATCCTCCATCTTGGTTATTGTTAGCCTACCCTTAACCAAGACTATTGTGATTATGTAAAAGAGTGTGTTAAGTATCAACAACATGGAAATTTGCATCACATGTCAAGTCATAGCCTTCATAGCTTTACTGATTTCTAGCCCTTTCCACAATGGGGTCTAAATATTATTGGGGAAATTAACCCCCATTCCTCGTAGTGGTATCATTTTATTATCATCGTGACCAATTATTTTACCAAGTGGGTAGAGGCTATTCCTCTAGTCTCAACTAGAGTGGAAAGATTGTTGAATTTCTCAACCATCATATCATCTACCACTTTGGTATTCTTCATAATATTATCATTGATAATTGTTAATCACTTAAGAACAAACAAGTCTAGGGTCTATGTGACACATTCATCATTAACTTAAGTTTCTCCTCCTCAAGCTAATGGATAGGTAGAATCTTCTAAAAAAACTCTTAATAACATGCTAACTAAAATGGTCAGTGAATAAGGTTAGGATTGGCATTTACACATCCCCTTCACCTTATGGCCTTATCATACCAGCATTTGAACCCCTATAGGTGATATCCCATTTTCTCTGGTATTTGGAGTAGAGGTTGTCTTGTATCTTGAATTCCAAATCCCCTCTCTTTGCATATATTTGTAAGAGATTATTTTAGAGGATGATTATCATCATCACCATTTATCACAACTCGAGCTACTTGATGATCATATTTTATTATCCATTTCCCATCTTCATGTCTACTAAGAATGTGTCAAATGTGCCTATAACAAGCACCTTAAAGTGTGAGAATTCAATATCAAAGACCTCATCCTAAAGGAAAATCAACAAGTCACTAATATGGAGAAAATAAAGTGGGGCAAGTTTTCTTTCAATTATCTTAGACCCTATATCATAACCCATAAGTATAAATAAGGAACATATTGATTATCTTTTCTCAAAGGCCACCCAAAATTGGAGCCCCTCAATGCTTCACATCTATATATGTTCTTTTGTTAGGAAGGATAAAGTTCACCTTTTGTTTAACTTAAGCTCATCCCTTCCTTCACCTCCCTATTTTAGGGGCAATCAATTAAATATGAATAATATGATTATCTATCACCAACATATCCTTATATTAAATAATGGGTATAATGGCTCTACCAATAGCATGGTTCTCATGGTAATTTCCACACCCTCATAGGAAAGAATCCCATGGTAATTATTACCTAAACCTCTTCACACCTAATAAACCTTCTTGTGATTTAGTTTTCGCTTCATAAAGGTGAACCACTAAGTCAACTTAAGCAAGTCTATGTCAAGTAAAATCAAAGTAAAATAAAAAAATTTTAGTCATTATAAATCATGGGTCATTCCTAGCATTCATAGATTCTTCCATTGAAGGACAACTATTGAAAACCTCTTTTAAATTACCACAACATAAGGTGGACTATTCCTTAGAATGATAGCTATCAAAAACATTTAAATAAAGCACATACACCTAGACCACTTCCTCGAATGATGGCTGAGTAAGCATTTGTCAAAAGTATAGCAATTTCTTGGAAGGTTCTTGAATCGATCAGTTTCCCATTTATAACAATTATCAAAAGACCCTTTATCACAATAAAAAACAAAATCAAAATAATCTTGAAAGCCACAATCATCTCTCAAACAACAAGATAAGGTAGAAGCCACAATCAGATTTTGAAAGTAGACTTCTCGCATCGATTAGTCTACATAATTTGGCATAAACTTATTAACCTTGATCTTTTAGACACCTAAAATAGAGGCATGTAAATCTCATAATAGGGTTTTATTTTCACCCATCTCCCATTTACACTATATGCAATGGATTCTTGAGCTTACTTGACATTATGTGGTCAAGACACCCTTCTAACCAACTAAAAAAAGCTCATGTGAAGCATTTAAAGGGCTTATGTTCATTAAGCTAGTCTAACTTTGGTTTTGTTTTAGTCCTGGTCAATGGACAAACATCGTGCCCTCTTCTTACCCTATTATGACTAATTGATATTTTCATTATGACGTTTATCTCTCGATAATATTATTTAAGTCCCCCATATAGTGTTGTTATTTAAAGTAACTCACATGTTATATCTTCCAAATTAACAACAAAGCATAACCATAACATCAACTATAAGCACAACTAGCATCATAAAGTAATAACATCCATAAGCATTTACACACTCAACCATTTTCACCACATGTCTAAATTATACTAATGCAGTATACACACATTAAGATTGAACATGTCATAAACATAACCATAAATCCAAACCATCTCATGCCTAATCTAAACATTCATAACATAAGCATAATCCATGTTCACATATAAATATCACATCATAAGCAATAAACATCAATGTCAAATCATACACCATGAGCATGAGTATAAGAAAAGATCACATATATATATATACTCATAAGTCAAATAACCATAACATAACAAATGTGTGCATATATATAGATAGGACTCTCTCTTAAAAATGTACATCTCACCACATCAGCTCACAGGCTAAAATCAAAATGATATACAAAATATCATACTCTGGCTATATATATGCCCCACGAGCACCACTATCTCTTAAAGCACCATTGGATCCTAGTGCCTATCCACTTGCTATACCTACCAGTCCACAACTTATTGCTACCTATTCAAATATAGGTGATACCCATTGCCCTAGTATCACTAAATTAGCTCCACCTACTAAACTAGCTCTATACTCACCCCATCAAAGTTCATTTGGACATTGTGCCAAAATAATAGCCTCATAGTATTGTAGTTCCTCCAATATAACTAGGTATCATGTTCTAGGGGTAAAGTCAGGTGGCATTGCCTATCCTACTAATCTTCTTCCTCCTCTCTATTTCAGATTGTCCATCTCCTAAGTCACCAAGCCTAGAAAGGTAATACCCTGATCCCTCTCACCTATGACAATATCAAGCTGACCCTACAAGGTCACAACTTGACCTTGTAATGTGACAATCTAGCCCTACAATCTGGCCACCTATCCCTATGCAGTGTCCAAATTTGTCCCTAGCTGTCTATCATGGCTAGCTAGATCCATGACAATCATGATCACAACTCCATCATCACCACCAATGTCTATAGTTGTGTATAGGGGCTAGTACCATGCCATGTACCCATCTACAAACTTGAAATCATCTATCGAATACCTAACTAGTAGCTCCTTTTATGTACCATCTATAATTGTAGGAATAGGTTATGGCACTGGCAATAAGATCTCTGAATCCTTTCTCCTATACTTAGGGAATGGGCCTAGAATGCCCTATACTAGACCAAATTATCAACTTACCCTATAAAAAGGAATCATCTCTACCTCCCCATCCCACTTACCAAGTATCCATCTATAACTCTAGAGAGAGAGTGTTTGTCTCCTGTACCCTGGCCATACCAAAAACTAGATGTATGGCCTCCATGTGATATCTCATATCACTAGTGCACCCAATGTACCCCTAAACCACTCCATGTCATGAGCACCAACTCTTGCAGCTGATGCAATGAAGTTTCCCCTCCATCACATGAAACCAATGGGGAATTCAATCTATGTAAAGCGTACCCAAGGTAACCCTATTGGCTTTAGCACCCTAATATTTTCATAGGCATAACAATACATAACCATGTTAACACTAATACCATATCTTTTGTGGGCCCTAAATCCCTATAAATCCTTGTATATTTATACCATTAAGATAGGAACACAACCAAACACCATCCACCTTATTAATAGCTCAACCAAAACCCCTACTAGCAAGTAAGGAAATCTTTTATTACTCGAGTTGACAAGCCCAAAGTAGGTCACAACAATCATAAGCATGGTCATGAGTCTCCTCTTAGTTGGAGCCTTTTGATTCAATGTCATATACATAAATCCCCTAATATGCCATCTCACCTAATCACTCTCATTTTAATATAAGAGATCGATGTGATCATCTCACTCCTTACGTTTGATATGGTAGATCAGATCTCCACATAGTGAAAGTTGAGTGATCCTATGTATATCCTCAAGAAGAATGGTCATCTCACCCATTGGAAGTAGGAAGGTGTTCCTAGTTGGATCCCATATCTCAATGAGTGCTATAACAATAGATGCATCCCAGGGCACATGATGATATTACTTCATAGTTCCCAATCCCACCTTACCCATATGGGTTTAGTCAGCTGGGGTCATCCCCTATTGTATATTGGCAAAAATATGTGGCACCTGGTCACATATTTGAATCTACTCTCTAGCTTACACCAATTCATTAGTACAACTTAGCAATCTAATCCTTTTTCCTAACATACCAATCTACTTTGCATAAGCATCCTATCCCAACACTTTAAACCTCTTTTCTAAGCCTTCACCTAGCATAATACCATATCGTCTACCCTATATTTTGTGCACCTGACCTATTTCCTTACCCCACCTACCTATCTAACCAATACCTGCTAGGTTTGACCTCTAAAACCTATCCCCTAACCTACACCTAAGGTACAAACATTCCATTAACCATAACTTTTAAACACTTAGAAAACACCTCTCTACTATAGTCAACTATTGATGGTCATAGTGATCACGGATGGTCGAATAATAATATTTTCTAGGGTGTCGACTATTGACGGTCAGACCTAATCAATGATAGTCACTATGGGCATTCTATGGTTAGAATGACTAAACCTTAATCCCCCCAAAACTACCCAAAATTCATGCAAATGAACTAATTAGCTAACCCATACACTATACCAATCCCAAAGCACCTACTCAACTTCTCAATTCCAAATTCCACTTGTATATTTACCCAAAACAACCCAAAATCACTACCTAGGGAATTCTAGTTAAAAACAACCAAATTAAAATTACCTAATATCCCATCCTAAATCAAATGCATGAATTCAAGCTAGGCTATCAATTTAACACACTACCTACCTCATTCCTTGACTCTATCATGGTTGAAGCCCATGTATAGCTGCTCGATCACTTCCTCACCCATCCTACATTTTAGTCGTAGGAGATCAACTCCACATGCCTCCAACCAATGAGCAATTACTAACTTAGTTCACCCTCATCAGTAAAATCACCACTAGTGCCAAAATTATTAGAGCTCACAAACAAACTAGCATGAATGATGAAATGAGTAAAAAGTAGTTCACATTTTACTTTTACTCACCATACTTTTAAGGTTTTACCCTAACAATCTATAGTTGCCCTTGGGGTACCTGACCACTGACGGTTAGGATACCTCACCTTATTTGTTGTTACCTTCCACAAGCTCATGTTAATCAAACCTTAGCTTAAACTTAACCACCCTCAGATATTTTTTTCTCCAACCACTTGACCACCTCATCCTCTTGTTGTAGGTCCATTTCATCCCAAGTATCATGCATTTTATGACACATTTTAAATGGTCCTTAACCATAGCAACAACATTTCCATGTTGACCACATTTTGAACTTGCACCACCTCACACTTACCTACCTTGCTTGTGTCTTTTTAGGATCACTTCCTACCTTGGATACACATGACACTTGACCTATTTGTGTTTTCCATGGGAGCACTTCCTACCTCAGATACCCATAGCAACACTGACCTATTTAAGAGACTAATAGATGTACCCAGCCACCATGCCTAAATATGATCACGTGGTACACTGGTCACTTATCCCTTAGATTCAACCTTTATTATTTTCAACCATGGTAACCTTATCTTTATACGATCTCAGCTATCTCACCTTTTATCACACTTTTACACATGGTTGCACTTTCATACCCAATGACTTCTACCCTCATCATCACCTTCACTAACCATGTCAAACCCACACCTGATTCTTCTTTACCTCATCACCTCCTAGTTTGAATGGAAACACCTCCTCCTATACTTGGGGTAACTAGATTACCTTTCACCAATATCAATTTTTTTTGTACCTGGTTGATTCCAAGATGCACAAAAAAAGGGTAAAACATAGACACCAAAAAAATGCACACCATAATTCCTAATGTCAAAGTAGCTCTTAACCACCTTGAGACCCTCTCAGGTCTAATCTAGCCATTTAAACCCTAATCAAGCTCACTCATAGTCAATTTAACTTAATTTACTTAACCTTACCTTCTAAACCTTTTACCCTTCACCCATGACTACCGACAGTCAGGTTGACTATTGATGGTCACCCTAACCATCGATGGTCAGGGTACACCTCCTTAACTAAGATCATGCAAAATACCTACTTTTTTTTTCTAATTATAAACTTGTCTAAATCATATTTCAAGCTATTACATGGATGAGTTAATTTTAGAAGGCCCAGTTCACATGTTATTTCAACCCTCTTGATTGTGCTTATAAGAAGAGAGGAGCCTGAAGGTGAAATAGATCTGCAAGCATCTATGAATCTATAATTGTTATCAAGAGATTTTGCATCTAGGAGTTTATTTTTTGTAGGTCAATTTCCATTATCAATCCAACAATCTAGTGATCATATCAGAGAGTCAATTTGCCATTGCCTCTCTACCAAGCATATAGGTACCATTACTCTATCAAAATCAATCTATATTCCACCAATAGATCAACTACCTTAACTATCCACCCAATAAAGTTTTGGTAAGACAAGTACTTATTTCTCAGCATTCATTTACTTTATTTCCATTTCACAATCAACCCAGGGCTTACCAATCTCTTAGAATCTATCTTTTGGATCTCATTAATCATCATTTTATCAACCTAGATATTTACACAATAATCATTGATGGCTGACTCAACCACTAATAGTTTTCCCAATCATCGATGGTCACCTTGACTATCGATGGTCACTTTAACCACTGATGGTCATCCCAACTGCTAATGCTCACTGTGGCACCAAAAACCAACAAGCTAATTTCATCCACCTACACCCAACCAAACTAAATTCTCTATGTTTTTACCTATCCACAGACCCCTTTTTGATTTTATAAGTCATACTCCAACCCTCTACCACTAGTATTAATTATTTTATTTCTAATTTAATCATTTCTAGCATATTTATTAGTAAGCACTTTTGTATTCAATTTCAGTACATTTTGATTATTGATGCAAGTACCTTTGTTTTTTGTGTATAAACTTAATTATTTAAAATGTGTGGATTGACATCCCATAAGGAAGCTCTCACTTCTGGGATCTAGCTATCGCTAGGCAATCCACCCAACTATTTTTCTAACAAAAGAGTTTGCTTTAGTGATTTATTATTTGCAGGTCATCCTCCCAAGCCAAAGAGGAGATCTTTACAATCTTTTGATTGAATATGTGCATTATCAATCAAGTTTTTCAACCATACCTATACTTAGTTTCTTCTTTTCCTCTTTCTCAATAATAAGCAATAAATTCATTGAAACACATATACAATGTTGTCCCTAATAAAAAATAACATCTTTGAGTCATTATTTTGAATGTATTAAGTTAATGTTATCATCAAAAGTTGAACCCTTGAGGAGGTTTTTCAACAACTACATCAAAATAAAATAAGATCATTAGAGGAGAATTAAAGGAATAT
This sequence comes from Torreya grandis, assembly GCA_037957365.1. Classification (NCBI taxonomy): domain Eukaryota; kingdom Viridiplantae; phylum Streptophyta; class Pinopsida; order Cupressales; family Taxaceae; genus Torreya; species Torreya grandis. Next base: position 2,698,272 of record JARHVA010001018.1, read on the forward strand.
AGAACAACACAAAATAGAATAGAAGATCAAAATAGTGAACAATAATAATTTTGAATTATTTTAATCATTTTATTAAATTATATTTTAATAACCATTTTTTTAGTCAATATATTAGAATTGTGACTATTGAAAAATTATCCATTTATCTTGTGAGGTTTCTTCCATATTACAATTGTCTATGTTTCGTACTAGATATGTTTATTTCTAATAGATTGGTATTCAAGCTAGCTTGGTTGTTAAAAGTAGAAAATCATGGTAAAAAAAACCCATGTTTGACCAAAAAATAATGATGTTTGATCAATAAAGATGAAGACTATATTTTTCTCTCATGAGCTGTGAGAACTTGTTGAAAACTAGTTGCATTCATTGCACTCCCACAAGCATAGAGGAACCGATTCAAGGAAAATAGAAATAAGTATGATAACACATTAAAATCATTCAAATGACATTAAATGACTTAATCTTCCTAGTGATAACATCAGCTACTCATTTCAATCAAGCATCAGCTCACGTACTCTTCCTATTGATCATCATGCACTTTTTAACCATCTTTCATATCTTATCATCATAATTACAAATATGTGGAGAATTAATGGGAGGTGAATTTTTGGTTAAAATGATACTCCTATATGTGGCATACTCTTAACATGTGTATGTGTAAGACACATCATGTGTCACTAGCCATGGGCCCCACCCCTTAGTACCTACCCCTCCCAATAGTATTAATAAAAATGCTAATCTGTACATAAATTTTTGTATATCAGTGGTTATTTCAGTAGATTGTTTATCCCCCAATATTCATGCATGGGGTATTATATCATTACCTTTGTAAACCACCCATGTACCTAAAATATAAATTGTGTAAATTTCAATTGGGAAGATTAGCTTTTGGGTTATTTAAAAACATGGGTCCACAACCTTCACAAGCTACATTTTTATTTAGTCCACATGAGATTAGAGATATACTATGTGAATTTAATGAGCAAGATTATTTTATTATTCATGGATATAGGTGCAATATTAACCCTTTTTTAGGATATGTTCTATTTATATCTCTCACTTCCCACCTATGTAATGAAGTTAAGTGAAACCAAGAACTATTGACCTATCAATAATAAATTTTTTTGGTTAAGTTCATGATTAGGATAAAGTTTGAGAGAAATGTGAAAGTTATTATTGACTTAAAGGATTTTTTACTAAAGATAAAAAACACCAATTTATAGTTTTTTTTGATTTTGTGGATATTTATATTCAAATTAGTAGATAAAACTTTACAGGCTCTATAGGTGGAGGGAGGGACATTATCCTTATTCTAAAACTAAAGGAACAATTTTCAATGTATAATTTCATATTTGTAGTCATGAGAGACACATTATATGAAAATGGTATGAGGAAGCATAGTATTCCTTGGATTGGCTTGAGATTTCATTAATCATTGTTTTGGTACTCCATCTTTGACTGGATAAGGGTATTTCGGTTAGATTTATCCATTGAAAATAGAATATGAAATAAGATTGAGGAAAATATGGGCTACCTTGGTGATATTAATGATGATGAAATTACTCCCATTTACTTCAAGATCATATGTTCCTTTTATATTTAATGTTACTCTTGAATAGGCTAATGGTATTATATATGGATGTGTAATCAAATAACATGGGGGTAATATGAGGCCTAATAATAGCACTCCTATTATACATGATGTATTTAAACCCATTCTATTTGTATATCTCATGAACCTATTTCTATCGTTTAATCAATGTTTTTATCTATAATAGCATAGAGCTTAAAAATTACATAAATTATTTGTTATGGTCTTGAAGATTACAGTTTTATAAATGAAAGTAGTATGATTAATGATTATTTCATTTTTTATACAAATAATTTATCAATAATGTATGGTTCTACTTCTTTGGTTGTGTTAAATGTTGTATGTAGCCAATATGCTACCTAATATTTAACCGATATTTTGTGTTACATAGTTCATAACCAATGCACTATGGTAACATATAGCCACTATTATAGATACCCATATGCATTACCACAAACCATATATTTAGTAATGTTTTGGACTATGTGAGGATGTTGTTATGAGGATTTATGATTATGTTGTTGCATATAATGGATAATTTTGTTGATAGTTAGCAGTCAAGTAGTTGACTATATGTTTTTTTGGTTTTCCCATAACATCCAATAGATAAAATGTTGTAACAAGCTCGTGAAACTCTTAGTGAGAGCTTTAGATGATATTCATCTATTTTAAGTATTTTTTTTCAAAGATTAAATAATATTGTATCTATAATTGTATATAACTATGTAATTAGCAGTATTTTCCTCACATCTATTTAAGATGGAGATGTAGACTTTATAAATATTTCAAGCTAGTTCAATTCAAAATCTATCAATCAATATAGAATATAGGTGTTTAGTGTAATTATAATCAATCCATAAAAGTTCATTTATTACTACATAATATTTTAATTCATAATAAAAATTTCATTTTGCATAATTCATGTTAACTAAGGATGACATTCACACATCACATCATTCCAACCAACAAGGGGATCAATTTAGAGGAGTTGATGTTTAGAATTTTCATCCATTACAATATGTTATTTGCTTTATTTGTATAAGTAATTTCATTCTAGCATTTCAATTTTATTCAACTCTATGATTTGATTCCTCAATAATTTCTAACAAGAGTTATTAATTTTATTGTATGTTTTTAATGTTTTAGAGTAGATTGCATCAGAAGCGAGTAGATGTTTTGTATTGTGTGATTTAAAATTCAGTTCATTTTTTTCTTACAATTATTTTTAATTTCTTTCTTATCTTAGATTTCATTTGAGTTTTATTTAAATTCATATATACAAAACATCAAATTTATTATTAAATACTCAACATGGAAAAGAATTTACTATTGCATATTGTAGACATTGGAAATTTGCACATAGCAATTTCAAATGTCGAAGTATCACTTGTCCACCTTGAGACCCCCTCAAGACCAATCTAAACCTCTAAACCCTAACCAATATCACCCACAGTTAATTTAACTTAACTAACTTAACCTTACCTTCTAGCCCTTTTATACTTCACCCTCAATTGCCAATGGTTAGGTTAACCGTTGACAGTCAAGGTGCACCTCCTAAACTAAGAGCATGAACACTACCCACTTTGATTTTCTAATTATAAACTTGTCTAAATCTTGTTGTGAGATATTTCATGGATGAGTTAATTTTAGAAGGCCCAAGTCATGTGTTGTTTTAACCCTCTTACTTTTGCCTATAAGAAGAGAGGAGCTTGAAGGTGAAAGGGATATGCAAACATCTATGAGTCTAAATTTTTTATCAAGAGCTTGTGCATCTAGAATTTTATTTCTTGCAGGTCAATTTCCATCAGTAATCTAACAATCCAATAATCATATCAAAGAGTCAATTTTTTGCCTCTCCACTAATCCCATAGGTACCATTACTCTATTAGAATCAAGCTAGATTCCACCAATAGATCAAATCCCTTAACTATCCACCCAATTGACTTCTAAAAAGATAATTACTTATTTCTTAGCATTCATTTACTATATTTCCATCTTGTAATCAATTCATCTCTTACCCATCTCTTAAAATCCATATTTTAGATCTCATCAATCAATACTTGATCAACCCAGATCTTCACATAATAACCCTTGATGTTTGACTCAACAATCGATAACCTACCCAATAGCTGACAATCACCTTAACCATCGATGATCATCACAACCACTAACAGTCACTGTGGCACCAAAAACTAGCAAGCTAATTTCATCTACCTAGACCCAACCAAACTTAATTCTCTATGTTCCTGCCTATCCACAGACCCCTTTTTTATTTTTTGAGGCATACTCTAACCCTATATCACTAGTATTATTTAGTTTATTGCTAATTTAATTATTTATAGCATATTTCTTAGCAAACACTCTTGTATTTAATTTTAGTAACTTTTGATTATTGATGCAAGTACCTTTCTTTTTTGTTTATAAACTTAATTGTTTAAAACATGTGGATTGATAGCCCTGAAGGAAGCTCTCACTTCCAAGATCTATCTATCACTAGGAAATCCATCCAACTATTTATCTAACAAACAAGTTTGTTTTAGTGCTTTCTTATCTGTAGGTCATCCTCCCAAGCCAAAAGAGGAGATCTTCACAATATTTTGATTCAACGTGTGCATTATCAATCAAGATTTTCAACCATACCTATACTTAGTTTCTTATTTTCCTCTTTCCTAATATTAAACAATGAATTCATTTCAAAATATCTTTTCATATGAACAAATCTGTAATGAGCCTATCTGTGCATCTATAACTATCAAGCCATATCTTCCCTAATGGGAACTTCCCAAGTTTTCTAAATTTCAAATTAAGGAGGATCCCCAATAACAACTTAGGGAATTTAGTAATGCTTAATATCTCATCACTTATGATGATGCCCTTCTTCTCCACACCTTCCCCATGTTTCTATCCGGTTTGGTCTTAAATTGGTATTTTGTCTATGGGGGACTCGACAAATCCCTCAGTGCTCCTACCACCTCTCTGCCACCTCAACCATTCACCACCATTTTCTCTTACCTAGATAAACCAAACTTTTCCAAGACATACCTTCATCGATGTGCTTGGAAAGGATTCAATCTTGGGTGATATGAACATGGCCCATAGGAATTAGTCACTGTCAAACTTAAGAAGTCTCATGAGAAGCATCAAATTGGTTTCATCCTACCCAACAGAAGGAAACCCAAAACACCTACCACCACCATTGTTGAGGAAGATAACCCCTCCTTATTCACCTCTCCCCTACTTGTGTGTGAGGATGATGACATCATACCACCTAACTCTTTTTTTCATCAACATGATCAACCTTAAACCCCTAACCTATCAGAAGAAGGGGGTGACCATAACCATCCCTTTGACCCATCTTAAGATGATAAGAGAAGACTCTCCTACCATTAACACTATTAAGTGCTAGGATGATGATTCTATTCTCACCTATCTTGGTGCCTCAAATTATTTAATCCATAAATCACTTCCTCCTGAGACCACAACCATGTTGAATGAATCCACCATGGATATCAACTTGGTCACTCTAAATAACCCTTACATATGTCAAATAGGGCCAATCATTAAACACCGAGGAACTTCAATACTTTCCATCCTTCTTCCATGATCATAGCATAGCCTTTTTTGGTCTTATAGTGCTATGCTTAGAATTTATCCCACCATCGTTACCCATAACATAATCACTCATCATGATGCCAAACCCATCAATAAAAAGCTTTAGTGCATACATCCCTACATAGCCCTTCTCATTGAAGAAGAGCTCTAGTGTCTTCTATCTATCAACTTTATTCAACCCATTGACTACCCCCAATGGGTCTCAAATGTCATACCTTTCACTAAAGCCACAAGGGGACTATGAATTTGTGTGGACTTTCATGACCTCAACCTCATCTACCCGAAAGATGACCTCCCTCTACCCAACATCGATCATCTTGTTGATCTTACTTTCAAACATGAGATGTTATCTCACATGGATGGATTCTCAGGTTATAATTAGATCTTAATCTCCCCTAAAAATTAGAATAAACTACCTTTACCACCCCTTAGGGAACCTTTTGATATAGATTCATACATTTCAAATGAAAGAATGCTGGTGTAACCTATCAATGTGTCATGACTTATATCTTCCATGACCTTATCCATAATATTGTAGAGGACTATGTGGATAACCCTCTTGGGATATCCAAACTCTGAAAAGATCACTTGGCTATTCTCAAGATCATCTTCGAACCCCTCATCCATTATCATTTTTGTCTTAACCCTAAGAAGTGCATTTTTTGGGTCTTGTTAGGAAATCATCTTGGTTTCATTATCTCCCTTCAAGGAATCAAGGTTGATCCTATCAAAATAAAGAAATACTAGACATGCTCCCTCCTACCAACCTTAAGTAACTCTAAATATTGTAAGGGAAGATTTAGTCCATTCATCATTTTATTTCCCATCTTTCAGATCAATGCCAACCCTTCCACCACCTTATAAAGAAGGATGTGTCTTTCAAGAGGAATAGTGACCGTCAAAGGCCTTTAATTCACTCAAATATTACCTCTTGTCTCCACCTATCCTCACCCTTCCTAAGGATAACCAAACTTTATACCTATATATCTCTACCACTGACCATTCCTTAGGGGCAATGCTGGCTCACCAAGATAACCAACATAGAGAGAAAATCAGATACTATATTATTCGCACACTAGTAGAGTACAAGATTTGGTACACTCACACTAAGAAACTCTACTTAGGTTTAGTCTTCATGGCCATAAAGCTTTGCCACTACCTTCTTAAGCATAAAACATACATCATTACCAACACTAACCCACTCAAGTACATGCACTCTAAGCCATATCAAAACCAACATATGGTCAAGTGGATCATGCTCTTAGCAAAGTTTGATCTTGAGTTCCTTTAGCAAAATTTAATTAAGGGGAAAGTTGTTACCAACCAATTGGCTAAGGCATCCTTAGCATACAACCACCCTCTTCCTCTTGAGTTCTTTAATGAGTCCATCACAACCCTCTCTCAAGTGGATTTCACCTATCAAGTCACCATGTTCTTTGATGGATCAAAGTGTCAACATGGTGGGGGAGTAGGTATAATCCTTATCCCCTTTGACGGTGAACCTCTCCCTTTATCCTTCAAGCTTGATTTTGAATGTACCAATAACATGGCTAAGTATGAAGCCCTAGCGATCAACCTTCAAACTGCCTTAGCCCTAGGATTCAAAAAAATCAATATCTTTTATGGCTCCCAATTTATGATCAATAAAATAAATAGTTCTTACTAGTGTTATAATTATGTTTTGTAGTAGTACAAATCATTAGTGGATTAATTTTTAGCATCATTTGTGCACTATTGCATTCAACAGACCTCATGATCTACCAACAAGTTCATTGACACCATGGCATCCCTTGCCTCACATATCCCCTCAACCTTATGGCCATATCAGGTTAGGATTGGCATTTACACATCCCCTCAACCTTATGGCCATATCATACCAGCATTTGAACCCCTACAAGTGCTATCCCATTTTCTCTTGTATTTGGAGTAGAGGTTGTCTTGTATCTTGAAGTCCAAATCCCCTCACTTTGCATATATTTGTAAGAGCTTATTTTAGAGGATGATTATCATCATCACCATTTACCATAGCTCGAGCTACTCGATGATCATTGTTTATTATCCCTTTCCCATATCCATGTCTACTAAGAATGTGTCAAACGTGCCTATAACAAGCACCTTAAAGTGTGAGAATTCAATATCAAAAACCTCATCCTAAAGGAAAATAAACATGTCACTAATATGGAGAAAATCAAGTGGGGAAAGTTTTCTTTCAATTATCTTAGACCCTATATCATAACCCATAAGTATATATCAGAAACATATCAGTTATCTTTTCTCGAAGGCCACCCGAAATTGGAGCCCCTCAATGCTTCACATCTATATATGTTCTTTTGTTAGGAAGGATAAAGTTCACCTTTTGTTTAACTTAAGCTTATCCCTTCCTTCACCTCCTTATTGTAGGGGCAATCAATTAAATATGAATAATGTGATTATCTATTACCAAAATATCCTTATCTTAAATAATGGGTATCATGGCTCTATCCATAACATGGTTCTCATGGTAATTTCCACACCTTCATAGGAAAGAATCCCATGGTAATTTTTACCTAAACCTCTTCACACCTAATAAACCTTCTTGTGATTTAGTTTTGCCTTCATAAATGTGAACCACTAAGTCAACCTAAGCAAGTCTATGTCAAGTAAAATCAAAGTAAAATAAAAAAATTCTAGTCATTAGAAATCATGGGTCATTCCTAGCATTCACAGATTCTTCCATTGAAGGACAACTATTGAAAACCTCTTTGAAATTGCCACAACATAAGGTGGACTATTCCTTAGAATGATAGCTATCAAAAACATTTCAATAAAGCACATATAATTAGACCACTCCCTCAAACAATGGCTGAGTAAGCATTTGTCAAAAGTATAGCAATTTCTTGGAAGCTTCTCACATCGATCAGTTTCCCATTTATAACAATTATCAAAAGACCCTTTATCACAATCAAAAACAAAATCAAAATAACCTTGAAAGCCACAATCATCTCTCAAACAACAAGATAAGGCAGAATCCACAATAAGATTTTGAAAGTAGACTTCTCACATTGATCAGTCTACATAATTTGGCATAAACTTATTTACCCTGATCTTTTAGACACCTAAAACAGAGGCATGGAAATCTCATAATAGGGTTTCATTTTCACCCATCTCCCATTTACACTATATTTAAGGGATTATTGAGCTTACTTGACATTATGTGGTCAAGACACCTTTCTAACCAACTAAAAAATGCTCATGTGAAGCATTTAAAGGGCTTATGTTCATTAAGCTAGTCTAACTTTGGTTTTGTTTTAGTCCTAGTCAATGGACAAACATCGTGCCCTCTTCTTACCCTATTGTGACTAATTGATATTTTCATTATGATGTTTATCTCTCGATTATATTATTTAAGTCCCCCATCTAGTGTTGTTAATTAAAGTAACTCATATGTTATATCTTCTAAATTAACACCAAAGCATAACCATAACATCAACTATAAGCATAACTAGCATCATAAAGTAATAACATCCATAAGAATTTACACACTCAACCATTTTCACCACGTCTAAAGTATACTAATGCAATATATACACATTAAGATTTAACATGTCATAAACATAACCATAAATCCAAACTATCTCATGCCTAATCTAAACATTCATAACATAAGCATAATCCATGATCACATATAAATATCACATCATAAGCAATAAACATCAATGTCAAATCATACACCATGAGCATGAGTATAAGAAAAGATCACACACACACACACACACACACACACACACACACACACACACACACACACACACACACACACACACACACACACACAAGTCAAATAACCATATCATAACAAATGTGTGCATATAGATAGATAGGACTCTCTCTTAAAAATGTACATCTCACCACATCAGTGCACAGGCTAAAATCAAAATGATATACAAAATATCATACTCTAGCTATATCTATGCCCCACGAGCACCACTATCTCTTAGAGCACCATTGGATCCTAGTGCCTGTCCACCTGCTATACCTACCAGTCCACAACCTATTCCTACGTATTCAAGTACAGATGATACCCATTGCCTTAGTATCACTAAATTAGTTCCACCTACTAAACTAGCTCTATACTCACCCCATCAAAGTTCATTTGGACATTGTGCCAGAGTAATAACCTCATAGTATTGTAGTTCCTCCAATATAACTAGGTATCATGTTCTAGGGGTAAAGTAAGGTGGCGTTGCCTATCCTACTAATCTTCTTCCTCCTATCTATTTCAGATTGTCCATCTACTGAGTCACCAAGCTTAGAAAGGTCCTCCCCTAATCCCTCTCATTTATTACAGTATCAAGCTAACCCTACAAGGTCACAACTTGAACTTGTAATGTGACAATCTAGCCCTACAATCTGGCCACCTATCCCTATAGTACCTATACCTATCCCTATGCAGTGTCCAAAATTATCCCTGCCTATCCATCATCGCTAGCTAGATCCATGACAATCATGCTCACACCTCCATCATCACCACCAATGTCCACAGTTGTGTTTAGGGGTTAGGACCATGACATGTACCCATCTACAAACCTAACATCATCTATTGAATACCTAACTAATAGCTCCTTGTATGTACCATCTATAATTGTAGGAATAAGTTGTGGGATTGGCAATATGATCTCTGAATCCTTTCTCATATACTTAGGGAATGGGCCTAGAATGCCCTATACCAGACCAAATTATCAACTTACCCTATAAAAAGGAATCATCTCTACCTCCCCATCCCGCTTACCAAGTATCCATCTATAACTCTAGAGAGAGAGTATTTGTCCCCTGTACCCTGGCCATATGAAAAACTATATGTATGGCCTCCATGTGATATCTCCTACCACTAGTGCACCCAATGTACCCCTAAACCACTCCATGTCATGAGCACCAACTCTTGTAGCTGATGCAATGAAGTTTCCCATCCATCACATGAAACAAATGGGGAATTCAATCTATGTAAAGCGTACCCAAGGTAACCCTATTGGCTTTAACACCCTCATATTCCCATAGGAATAGCAATACATAACCATGTTAACACTAATACCATATCTTTTGTGGGCCCAAAACACCCATAGATCCTTGTATATTTGTACCATTAAGATAGGAACACAACCAAACACCATCCACCTTAGTAATAGCTTGACCAAAACCCCTAGTAGAAAGTAAGGAAATATTCTATTACTCGAGTTGAGAAGCCCAAAGTAGGTCACAACAATCATAAGCATGGTCATGAGTCTCCTCTCAGTTGGATCCCTTTGATTCAATGTCATATACATAAATCCTCTAATATGCCATCTAACCTAATCACTCTCATTTCAATATAAGAGATCGACGTGATCATCTCACTCCTTACGCTTGATATGGTAGATCAGATCTCCATGCAGTGAAAGTCGAGTGATCCTATGTATATCCTCAAGAAGAATGGTCATCTCACCAATTGGAAGTAAGAACGAGTTCATAGTTGGATCCCATATCTCAATGAGTGCTATAACCATAGATGCATCCCAGGGCACATGCTGATATTACTTCATAGTTCCCAACCCCACCTCACCCATATAGGTTTAGTCAGCTGGGGTCATCCCCTATTTTATCTTGGCAAAAATATGTGGCACCTGGTCATGTATTTGAATCTAATCTCTGGTCTACACCAATTCATTAGTATAACTTAGTAATCTAATCCTTTTTCCTAACATACCACTCTACTTTGCATAAGCAACGTATCCCAACACTTTAAACCTCTTTTCCAAGCCTACACCTAGCATAATACCATATCGTCTACCCTATATTTTTTGCACCTAAGCTATTTCCTTACCTCACCTACCTATCTAACCAATACCTGCTAGGTTTGACCTCTAAAACCTATCCCCCAACCTACACCTAAGGTACAAAAATTCCATCAACCATAAATTTTAAACACTTAGAAAACACCTCTCTACTATAGTCAACTATTGATGGTCATAGTGATCACCGATGGTCAAATACCAATATTTTCTAGGGTGTCAACCATTGACGGTTATACCTAAGCAATGATAGTCACTATGGACATTCTATGGTTAGAATGGCTAAACCTTAATCCCCCCAAAAATACCAAAAATTCATGCAAATGAACCTATTAGCTAACCCATACACTATACCAATCCCAAAGCACCTACTCAACTACTCAATTCCAAATTCCACTTGTATATTTACCCAAAACAACCCAAAATCCCTACCTAGGGAATTCTAGTTCAAAACCACCAAATTAAACTTATCTACCCTCCCATCCTAAATCAAATGCATGAATTCAATCTAGGCTATCAATTTAACACACTACCTACCTCATTCCTTGATCTCTATCATGGTTGAAGCCCATGTATAGTTGTTTGGTCACTTCCTCACCCATCCTACATTTCAGTCTTAGGAGATCAACTCCACATGCCTCCAACCAATGAGCAATTACCAACTCAGTGCACCCTCATTAGTACAATCACCACTATTGCCAAAATTGCTAGAGCTCACAAACACACTAGCATGAATGATGAAATGAGTGAAAAGTAATTCACATTTTACTTTTACTCACCATACTTTTAAGGTTTTACCCTGACCATAGATAGTTTCCCTTGGGGTACCTGACCACTGACGGTTAGGATACCTCACCTTATTTGTTCTTACCTTCCACAAGCTCATGTTAACCAAACCTTAGCTTAAACTTAACCACCCTCAGATATTTTCTTCTCCAACCACCCGAGCACCTCATCTTCTTGTTGTAGGTCCATTTCATCCCAAGTATCATGCATTTTATGAAATATTTTACATGGTCCTTAACTGTAGCAACAACATTGCCATGCTGACCACATTTTGAACTTGCACCACCTCACACTTACCTAACCTGCTTGTGTATTTTTAGGATCACTTCCTACCTTGGATACCCATGACACTTGAACTATTTGTGTTTTCCATGGGAGCACTTCCTACCTCAGATACCCATAGCAACACTGACCTTTTTAAGATACTAATAGATGTGCCCAACCGCCATGCCTAAATATGATCACGTGGTACACTGGTCACTTATCCCTTAGATTCAGCCTTTATTATTTTCAACCATGGTAACCTTATCTTTATACAATCTCAACTATCTAACCTTTTGTCACACTTCTACACATGTTTACACTTTCATACCCAGTGATGTCTACCCTCATCATCACCTTCACTAACCACGTCAAACCCATACCTGATTCTTCTTTACCTCATCACCTCCTAGTTTGAATGGCAACACCTCCTCCTATACTTGGGGAATCCAGAAGACCTTTCACCAATATAAATTTTTTTATACCTGGTTGATTCCAAGATGCACAAAAAAGGGGCAAAACATAGACACCAAAAATATGCACACCATAATTCCTAATGTCAAAGTAGCTCTTAACCACCTTGAGACCCTCTCAGGTCTAATCTAACCATTTAAACCCTAATCAAGCTCACTCATAGTCAATTTAACTTAATTGACTTAACCTTACCTTCTAACCCTTTTACCCTTTAGCCTTGACTGCTGATGGTCAGGTTGACTATTAATGGTCACCCTAACCATCGATGGTCAGGGTACACCTCCTTAACTAAGATCATGCAAAATACCTACTTTGTTTTTCTAATTATAAACTTGCCTAAATCATATTGCAAGCTATTATATGGATGAGTTAATTTTAGAAAGCCCAGTTCACATGTTATTTTAACCCTCTTTATTGTGCTTATGAGAATAGAGGAGCTTGAAGGTGAAATGGATCTGCAAGCATCTGTGAATCTATAATTGTTATCAAGAGATTGTGCATCTAGGAGTTTAGTTTTTGTAGGTCAATTTCCATTATCAATACAACAATCTAGTGATCATATCAGAGAGTCAATTTTCCATTGCCTCTCTACCAAGCATATAGGTATTACTCTATCGAAATCAATCTATATTCCACTAATAGATCTACTACCTTAACTATCCACCCAATAAACTTTTGGTAAGACAAGTACTTGTTTCTTAGCATTCATTTACTTTATATCCATTTCAAAATCAACCCAAGGCTTACCCATCTCTTAGAATCTATCTTTTGGATCTCATTAATCAACATTTTATCAACCTAGATATTTACATAGTAATCATTGATGGTTGACTCAACCACTAATGGTTTTCCCAATCATTGATGGTCACCTTGACTATCAACAGTCACTTTAACCACTAATGGTCATCCCAACTGCTAATGATCACTGTGGCACCAAAAACCAACAAGCTAATTTCATCCACCTACACTCAACCAAACTAGTTCTCTATGTTCTTGCCTGTCCACAAACCCCTTTTTGATTTTGTAAGTCATACTCCAACTCTCTACCACTAGTATTAATTAGTTTATTTCTAATTTAATCATTTCTAGCATATTTATTAGTAAGCACTTTTGTATTCAATTTCAATACATTTTGATTATTGATGCAAGTACCTTTGTTTTTTGTGTATAAACTTAATTATTTAAAATGTGTCGATTGACAGCCCATAAGGAAGCTCTCACTTCTGAGATCTAGCTATCGCTAGGCAATCTACGCAGCTATCTGTCTAACAAACGAGTTTGCTTTAGTGATTTATTATTTGCAAGTCATCCTCCCAAGCCAAAGAGGAGATCTTCATAATCTTTTGATTGAACTTGTGCATTATCAATCAAGTTTATCAACAATACCTATACTTAGTTTCTTCTTTTCCTCTTTCTCAATAATAAGCAATAAATTCACTGAAACACATATACAGTGTTGTCCCTAATAAAAAATAACATCTTTGAGTCATTATTTTGAATGTATTAAGTTAATGTTATCATCAAAAGTTGCACCCTTGAAGAGGTTGTTCAAGACTCCTCACTTAAGAGATAGCATGGGAACAATCCTAGGTTGTGGGTGACCTAAAAAATGGATTAAACCTATAGATAGGGATATCTCGCTTGATGCAACACTTAATAATAAGAAACTAACCCTATTGATTGCAAGGGAAAGGGGATATAGAGAACTAGAAGAAAATAAAAATAGGGAGGTGATGCACCAAATTTTTTACCACTACCACACATCTGCAAATATACAATGAACATAGAACTGATCTATTCATACACTACTCATAATATCCTCTTACATTAGTATTTGAATAAGAAGGTGGTAGATGATGATTAGGCAAGGTGGGATGATTTTAAAGATGTTTAAAAATCACTAATGGAATATTTCCTAACTTAACCTTCACAAGACTAATTAAATACTTCATATGACCTGTAAGAGTAAGTTTAAAATACATATAGATGAGAGAATGAGACAACATGTCAAGGATAACTAAATCAACACTAGACAAGATCAATCATTTACACCTAGAAACTAAAACACAGTCATAAGAGGAGGTAAAAACATCTTTTCTATTTCTTCAATGGCTTACAAAAGGAGTAGGGCTTCACCATACTCAAGTGGAGGATGCATTACAATGCCAAAATCAAGCATATATATATATATATATATATATATATATATATATATATATATATATATATATATATATATATATATATAAGAGAAGGAGAAGGAGAGAGAAGAGAGACGTTGGAGAAGCATATGACAAGTGTCTCTTCATGAAAGAGTAAGTTACAATCAAGTAAGTCTTTAAGTAGGCAATTATGAAGTCTCTTATCAACATGTGTGTACTTGATCCAATCCTTTTCTTCATCAATGGTGGCATAGAGTGGCTCATGACCTTCTTGGATGAATCATCAACCTCATTCATGAAACTGTCCATTCTTGTTTAGGAGTTACAAGTCTATGTCTTGACATGTGTCACTCTTGATCATTCTTCTTGGTGTCTTTCCATGCCCTCCTAGGCCAATTAAATGTATCTATCATCTTGTTGAGGCTAATTATCAAGACTCAATCTTATTTAAATTGATAGGGACCTACATTTCATTGAAAGGCTTGTTTGATTCAAATGAAGACCATAATGGTAGGTCTATCTTTCATCATAGGCTTAATCATTTGCTTGAGGACTGTTATCACAGCTTGACCACCTCTCAACCAACCTGTAGGGAATCATTCCACTCCTATTCAATCTCAAAACCATCTCCAAGACTAAGACAAAGGTGCATTAGGTTTGTTAGGATCTCTTGATGGCATATTTGCTTACTAGTAGTTATCTTGAAACTTATAAATGATGTTAAAGTCATGTTATACCTAATTAATAGTATTTATAAACATCTTACATTGTCTCCTTCAGGTCATGTATGATTTAAATTTACTCAATTAGGTCTCACTCAGTCAAATTTATTGAAAAGCCACCTAAGCTTGCATTTTTAGGCTTGCAATAGTGATTTTTTAGGCCAATTTTTGTACCATCTCAACCCACATGTGCTAGAAATTTCCTCTATCAGATGCCTATGATAGGCATGGAAGTCATCCAAGTGGTTTATAATCCATTTAAATCCATTCTATGTGTTTTGAGAGCTAATCTTCTTCATTGGGTCATGTTCAGGGTTTAACAAGGGTTTTAGGTGGTCAACATTGTAAAGGATTATTCATAAATAACAGATCTCTAAAATTTCAACCAATGACACAAATTTTGAGTAAGGAAATCCTAATAACTATTCCAATATCCATGTTTTACCATGCATCTTCTCCTCCAGGTTTCAACGTGAAGAAACTAGGCTCTTAGGCAGAATAGGCATGCCTATGCACTTGAGAGAATTCATTTGACAAAATTAAGTGTGGAATTTTTTTAATTTTTTATCTAATCACATCCTTAGGGTTTGTGAAACCTCACATGAGGTGTTCAAATGGTTTTATTCACCACTTCACCTCTCCAACTCACTACAACTTGTGTTAGCCCATGGTTACGGTTTAAGGGCGATTTAGTGTAAATGACCCTGAGAGCTTGCATTTTGCATTTTCTCCTCATTTAAATGATATTTACATTCATGAGGTCTGAAAATAAATAATTGTTCACATCCTTTACCTATTCAACTATTCAAATTCATCCAAAACAAGCAAACTTTGATCACTTTTTGCATACAGGCCTGTAAGTAATGTTTTAGGCCTCTTGACCCTAGTTTTTGGCAAGCTACCCAGCTTGGATAATTTGACCTTTATGACACATGTTTCCTTGCTCTCAAGACTTATCTAATTATAAAAATTATATATTTTCACCCATTTTATCTCTCCACTTGACATCACAAGTATACATTTCCTCAAATTTGCCCATGACAAGCTTGTATGTGATGGTCTAAATCTCTTGAGTGTTGGGCCTTGAAGTTGGGGTTTCTTTAGTTGGTAATGATCCTCTTTTTTATCCTAACAAGTGTAGACACATTATTCATCTTCCTTATACATTTTAAACCCCTTATACATCCATTTAACACCACATAATTAGTATTCTCCCATTCAGGCGTATGACATACTTGTAGATGGTTATTTGGCTTAAGCTCTTTCTCATTGTGGTTCTGCGTTCGTAAAGCCTATTTGACCCATGGTAACCTTGTAGAAAATTTATTCAACTATTTCAATATATTTTCATGTCTTCAATGGATTCAAATTACCCTGGGAATTCACTTGAAACCCTCATATTCCTCTTTTCAAGTTCATATAGTCCACTTAAGTTTACAAAGTCGATTTGAAATCTAAGTGAGTTGAAGCTTGAGCCTTCATAGATTATTTAAAGTGCTTAGATAACTATTATATAGGCTTGATAAGGTTAATTTTAATTCTACCATAGTGATATGAACATTGATTTTTTGTATAAGTACAAACTATGCTTGTTACATGCACTGCATGCATCTAAACATCATCTATTCACTTTGGATCCAAGAAGGTTGAATCTCAAGGCTTTTAGAGATTTTTGAAAAGAAAAGATATATATACTTCTCACACACTCATTTTATTTCCAATGTTGACCTATAGGGCAGCAGCCCTACAAGTTCACAAACTCTTTTTGGACTTGACTTGAAGAAGGACACTAGGATCTCTGACTCCCATGGCTTGCCACTTGGAATACCTCCTTAGCATGATATTCAATGCTTATCCAAATATGTTACTTTTATTCAAGGATATAGACAATGAAAACACATTAAAATTTGATTAAGGTTATCTCCATCATGACTTAGTTCTAACAATTCAACTATACATGTATAGTTATCTACTTTCCTTGAATTCCATCCATTCAATGATACTTGCATAGGTTTGAAGAATCTTTTAAGGTTGGATCGACTATTAACATTTTGTTTTTGGTTTTATGATAGTACTTACTTGGAACCCGTTGGAAAATTGTTTGATGGACTGATAATAACATCATACTAAGTTTCCCCTACGGTGGCCTAAACCCACTACAAAACATCCAATACTTATTGCCACTGCCATTATTTTATTAAACCTTTGTCAACACTATTAGTTTGGAGTTGTGATGTACAATTGTTATATTTAGACCTACTTTTAGAAATAAAATCATAACGAACTTACATGGTCAAGTATTATGGGAACACGTCACGTAACTCTGATAATAACGTCAACTTCTAGCTTGCAATCGTTGGAATGTAGGGTCCTTCGTTAGAGTGGTATTTCTGTATGAGGATTTTTTTTTTTTTTTTTTTCTTTAAAGGCATTTTTAAATTTATAATCTATTGACAATCAATGTAATGGTTTCTTGTGGCCTCTCTTTGCAAACAAATAAATACCAACCTAACTCAAAAGCAAACACTATGGTTTATGGTTACGATTAATGTAGTTGCTTGCCTTGATCATTCCTATATTTGAGCTGCTGTATGTGGCAGCGGTAGTGGAGGCTATGTTAGAAATATAATATTTAATGTCATTTATTTTTTGTCGTTTTCTAATTATTTTGGGATTTAGAAACATTTTCTATCCACTTACTTTATTTATTGAATTAAATTTTGTTCGTGAATTTTCATTTTGTAATTTTTTTGGGATATAAAAATATCTTCTACCAATGTACTTCATTTACTAATTTAAATATTATTATTGGGAATCTAAAAACATCTTTTATTAATGTATTTCATTTATTGAATGAAATGTTGTTTGTGAATTCTCACTTTGTAATATTTTTGGCATTTAAAAAATTCTCTACTAATGTATTTCATCCCCTGAATTAAATGTTGTTTATGAATTATCACTTTGTAATATTTTTGGGATCTAAAAGTATTCTTTGCCAATATACTTCATCTACTAAATTAAATGTCATGGGTAAATTATCACATTGTGATCTAAAAACATCTTCTGCTAATGTACTTCATCCACTGAATTAAATATTGTTGGTGAATTGTCACTTTGTAATCTTTTTGAGATTTAAAAACATCCTCTACCAATGTACTTCATATACTAAATTAAATATTGTTTGTGAATTATCACTTTGTAAATTTTTTGGGATCTACAAACATCTTCTACCAATGTACTTCATTTACCGAATTAAATGTTGTTGGTGAATTGTCACTTTATAATTTTTATTGGGATTTAAAAACACATTTTATCAATATACTTCATCTACTTAATTAAATGTTGTTTGTGAATTGTCACTTTGTAATCTTTTTGGGATATAAAAACATCATCTACCAATGTACTTCATCTACTAAATTAAATTTTTTTTATGAAGAGGACAACAAAGTGCAGAGTTTTGAATTTTTAATTAATAACTATTAGTGTACGAGCAAGAATGTAGAATGTAGTATAATATAGGAGAAAAGAATATTCAAGGAAGAAAAAGGAGAGAAAAGATAAAATCACTTTGATAGATGGGTCCCATGTTGGAGGCTACTACGTCTATAATTTTTGGTAGAGCAATCCCATGCATTATCACAAGTTTACCATGTTAGGGATTATTGTGTTTATAATTTTGAGCAGAGCTTGAGCAGAGCAGTCCCATGCATCATCACAAGTTTTAAAAGTACTTACAAAATATTTGAACCTTAAAATAAGGAGCAACTAATATTTACAAAGAAGCTTTTGAGCAATGGGAATAATTAGGGGGCTAAAGATTTGCATGGCTACTCCTATTTTTTAGTTGTCAATTGTATGTTTGTATCCAATCAAATTTATTATTATTTTTTCAAAGATTATTTTAAAAGTAAAATGCTGCTAATTTTGCTCACAAGTTTGTATTGCAAAAAATTTAAAGAAGCATGTGAAGCTAGTATGGAAAAAGACTTGTATAATTTATCAGTAATACCCCCTTAAAAATAATTAGCTATCCCTTAGCATGGGACCCCTAACTAAATGTGAAGAATATTTTTTCAAGAGCAAAATAATAGTTAGAATTAAATGACAAAAATAAGAGCAAAACCTACATGAGAAAAAAATAAGAACATCAGAGGAGAATAGAAGAAATATAGAATAACACAAAGTAGAATAGAAGATCAAAATAGTGACCAATAACAACATTGAATGATTGTAATCTTTTTATTTTGCATTGTAATAACAATTTTTTTTTAATCGATATATTAGAATTGTGACTACTAAAGAAATCTCTATTTGTCTTGTGTGGTTTATTGTATATTGTAATTGTTTGTGTTTAGTATTAGATATGTTTATTTCGAACAAATTGGTATCAGAGCGAGCTTGTCTATTAACAGTAGTAACTCGTGGTAATAACCGTAAATGTTCGATAGCAAAAATTATGATGTGTGATCAATCAAGATAAAGACTATATTTTTTTTAATCATGAATTGTGAGAACATTTTGAAAACTAGGATGCATTCAATGCACTCACACAAACACAGGGGAACATGTTGAAGGAAAATAAAAAGAAATATGCCAATGCATTGAACTACATTCAAATGACATTGAGTGACTCAATATTCCCAGTGATATCATTAGCTACCCATTTCAGGTAGACATCATCTCACACTCTTCTTAATCATCATCTTGCACTTTGTAATCACCTTGCATATATTCTTTTCATACTTACAAATATGTGGGGAAATTTTTGGACGAAATGTTTAGAAAAATGATACTCCTATATGTGGTAGACTCTTAACATGTGTATGTGGCAGAGACACGTATGTGTCACTAGCCATGGCCCCACCCCTCAGTACCTACCACTCCCAATAGTTTTCCAAAATACCCCTAATCCCTACACAGATTTTCATATATTAGTGGTGATTTCAATAGATTATAAAACCCCCAATATGCATCCATGTTATACTAGATTGCTACTTTTTTGAACCCCAGATGTACCTAAAATAGAAATGGTGTAAATTTCAAATGAGAAGATTAGATTTTGGGTTGTCTAAAAACATGGGTCCCAAACCTTTACGAGCTGCATTTTTATTCAGTCCACTAAGATTAGAGATTTACTATGCAAATTTGATAAGTGAGATTATTTTACTATTCATTACTACAAATGGAATCTTAACCTATTTGTAGGAGATATTCTATTAATATCTTTCACCCCCCACCTATGTAATTAAGTTAAGCAAAACCAAGCACTGTTGACTTATAAAGAATAAGAAAATATGGCTAAGTTCATGATTAGGATAAAATTTTCTAGACTTGGGGATAGGTTGTTATAAGGGCCCTAGGGAAAATTGTTATGTAAAATTTTGGTGAATATTGAAAATTACTTTTCAAATTCTTGCCGAACTAAAGGGAAACAAGTTTCATTGAAAAGGTGAATCTTATGCGTCACTTGACCACAACATTTAGGTACCTCTGTTTAAACCCTTTGGATAGTGTCTGGACATTGTGGACAACATCCAGACCTTGTGGATGACATCTAGACACTATGGACAGTGTGCACACCCTGTGGATAATGTCTATAGGCTCTAGACAACATCCAGAGGATTTGGATGGTGTCTAGAGTCTGTGGATGGTGTCTATAAACTTTAGACATTGTCCATAGCCTATGGATGATGTCTACAAACTCAGGATGATGTCAAGAGGCTCTCGTCAGTGACCAAAGCTTGTGGACAGCATCCACAGACTCTGGACATTGTCCAGAGCCTCTACACATCATCCACAAGCTTTGGGCATTGGAATACATGCTCTAGACACTCATTTGAAAAATAGAAAAAAAAAATCATCATAGATGTATTTTATCCTAAAAATTAATATATATTTGGATTCCTCTTCAAAAATTAGATAGTTTCAAAAAAAATCACCTTAATCATCAACAAACTCTGAACATTGTCTAGAGTCTCTGAACACCATCCACCGGCTCTGAATGTCGTCCATAACTTCAAACAGGGATAACTTTTGCATGCAGAGTTAGATCGAAGATTTTTTTTTAAATTGTCTAATTTTTTTTTAGAGGAATCTATATATGCAATATTTTTTAAGATAAAATACATCTATGATGACCTTTTTTCCATATGGAAGGGGGGGAGGGGTGTTATCTATCTATATGCCCCCACCAACCCTATCTCTCTAGGGGGGTAGAGGGCCTATATATTTATTTGGGTAGATCAATTTACTGGGATGGGAATGGAGTATATGATTTATCCATTAGGTGCCATATATCTGGGGAGGGGGGAACCTATCCATTGGGCTCAAGGGGGGAAAAACATAGATCTATAGGGGTGATATCCTAATCTCTAGTCCTTGAGTATCTGCCCTGACCTCGCCCCCGCAACCCCTCCCCTGCCCCCCCTTCTGCGCCCCCCCGCACCCCGCCCGCCCCCCCCCCCCCCCCCCCCCCCCCCCCCGTCCCCACAGCCATATTATAGAGGGGCGGGCAAGACATTGATGCCTACAAAGGTATATGGTGTTGCCACAAGATGATTAGATATCTAGATGACCCAATATAAAATAGAGTTGATTGGCACACAACACCTTATATATGGGATGGCAAGCACTCAATTAACTAATCACAAAATCTAGTCACTAGTATCTAACTTTATATATACAATGATATTAATTAATTAAATATATTTCATTTTTTTAAAATTAACAATCTCCTCCCTCCGGAAAAAAATAAATATATTGTTAAATAGTTTGTCTCGCTTAAAAATGGAGGCAAATAATTGAGAGCTTTCTTTTTTATTTAAAATTATCCACCCTATGAAGACCATGTTGGCGCTATTGAATTCTAATTGCTATTTAGTAGATCCAATTCCAAACTTGAATGTAAAAAATATATGATAACAACATCATCTTTAATGACACAGAGCTCTAAATAATTTAGGAGATGTCGATAGCTCTAAATAATTTAGGAGACGTATGTAACGACATGGGATATATAATATATATATTTAAATATTCTTCAATTCTTGAGTACATCAGATATATGTAACGACATTGGATATATAATATATCTTTTAATATTCTATGATAATAGAGCTGTTTTTTTTCTATATAACCACCTGTCTATTAAAAATCCAACTGAAGGAAACATTGTGCTTGTCCATTGTTCTTGCTTTTTCTTCCAGCCTTCAAATTCTAGGTGCCAACTTACATAAAAAATCCTGAGCACTATGTCCCTCGCTTGAAAGGCCTTCCATTTTCTCCAAGTTCCACCTTTTCACAAAGAATTCCAAAATGTCTGCGTAGTCCCTGGCTGTATAGACCCCCAATTTCTGAGCCACAGGAGAAAAATGGTGAAACAGATTGACATCTTGGCCATCATACATCAAGTGAGCAGGCATGGAGATCTTTTTCCTCATCATGTCTCCAAAGGCCAGCATTGCACCATCAGGATCAATCTCAAACAACTTTTCTACTATCTTTGTGTATGCAGTCTCATGGCGCTTCTCATCCGCAGCAACGGTGCAACATATTTGAGCCAGGTTAAGATCACCATATTCTTTGGCCTGCCTTGCTGTATTGCCATGGGATATGAAGGTTGCCCTCCCTTGGAATGACGAGTATACAAATCCAAGATATGGGCTGTTTTCAGTGCATGGATCCTTGACAAACTCAAAGCATACAAAACAGAACAAACTTAGGATTCGCATACAAGATTGTAGAAGTCCCAGCCATGAGTTATAAATGTGCAAATACTTTCAAAGGAAAAACCAGCAGACATGCAAGAGAAAGAAGTCTGTGCTGTGAAATTGTTGATGCAAAGTCGCCATTAAAGCAAATAAAAATAAAAGGAAATCGTGCCAATCAAAGGAAAAGTAGTTTACAAAAATCCATGTGATGATAACAACAATGCAAATATTCAAGGAAAGAATAATCAGCCTTTTAGCTTTGTTTTTGTAAGACAAATAGACCAAAAAAAAAGCTAAAGTAGTCCACTTAAATTAAGCAAAAACAATGAAAATATCCAAATATAAGATGAAAGTTAGTCCCGCTAAATTAATGTTATGAGAAGGATTTTGGAAACCTACCATTCCTGATCCAATTAAATACTGAATAGTCCTTTCAATCTGTTTCATGTCTACCCTCCCAGTCAAATAGAGATACTTGTTTAACACATCCACATGTCTGTTTTGTTAGAAAGTCAAGTTGAACTGGAGTTAATTTCTCCACTCCTCATGCATGCAAGCAGTTAGCTGCACTTAAGCAATCAGTTAGTAAACTAACAGTTAGGAATCAGTTAGTTAACAAACAGTTAGTTAAACTGTTAGAGAATTTGTTAGAGAGTTAGTTTGCATGGAAAGACTAAAATTAGTCTTGAGTTTGTTTTTCTAATTATTGTTTGTATTCAATTCTATTTAAAGACCCTAACGGCGCAATTGTAAGCAAGGAAAATTGAAGATCAATAAAATCTTTTTCTTTCAAGAGATTGTTGTAGCAATTGAGTTCAGTTCTTATTTATTTGTTTGAATTCTTATTTTTGCATGCTCTCTATGATTCTAGCAAATTGGTATCAGAGCACATGTTGTGGCAGAGGAGCCTGGTTAGGAAAACAACCAGCAGGGAGGCGACAAGGAGAAAGGAGAGCGAAGCAGTCGGGCGCAGGAATTGCCAGCAGGCAGTGCAAAGACCGACATCGGTAGTGCAGAGACTGACATCGGCCGACACCCGGACCGACATTGGTAGAGTAAACCGACATCGGCAATATTATCTGATCGATCGCAGTAGTATAACTGACATCGGCGACTGTGTTTAAGAAACAACGACCAAAAAGTCATTTCCAGCGTGAAAAATTGCAGTGAACAACAGTATTTCACAGCCTCAAATTCCCAATTTCAATGGTAAGAATTATGATTTCTGGGCAATTAAGATGAGAACTTTATTTTGCTCACAAGATGTTTGGGATCTAGTAGAGAGTGGTTTTATAGAACCGTAGGACGAGGCAACCCATCTGACATTAAATTGAGCACAAAAGGACGAGCTTAAAGAGAATAAGAAGAAAGATGCAAAAGCCTTATTTCTCATCCAACAGGCGTTGGATGAATCTATATTTTCCAAAGTTGCAGTAGCAACAAGATCTAGAGAGGCATGGAAAATCTTGGAGACTACCTATAGAGGTAAAAATTGCTAAACTGCAATCTCTTAGGAGAAGCTTTGAAAATTTGCAAATGAGTGATTCAAATTCAATAAACCAGTTTATGGGTCAAGTTTTGAATATAGTGAATCAAATTAGATCTAATGGAGAAACTATGACGGATCAGAAGATCATAGAGAAAGTACTCAGATGTTTACCCAGTAAATTTGATGCTATAGTTGTAGCTATTGAGTAAACTAACGTGGAACAGTTATCTGTAGATGAATTAATGGGTTCTTTGTTAACACATGAATCCAGAATGAATAGGAATAATACTTCTCTTGAGAATGCTTTCAAGTCACAAGTATCATTTGGCAGAGGAAGATGAAGATCCAGGTCTAACTTCAAAGGAAGAGGTAGAGACAGATATGGAAAGAATAATCCAGATGAAGGTGAACATAGTAATCAAAACTATAGTAGTAGAGGATCTGGCAACAATCACTTCCAACAAGGTTCACAAAGGTTTGATAAATCTAATGTTCAATGTTATTACTGCAAGAAATATGGTCATTATGCAAGTGACTGCAGAAGTAAACAAGGATATGTGTACACGCAGAATGCTAATTACACAGGTGAATCTAGTTCCAATCCAGGTGAATCTAGTTCTAATCTTGGAAGCTTATTTCTTACTTGAAATATTACTCAAGAAAAAACTAGAGATATTTGGTTCTTAGATAGTGGATGTAGTAATCATATGACAATGAATAGAGAATTTTTTACTAGTCTTAATGATTCTATAAAATCAAAATTAAAATTAGGAAATGATATCACAGTAGATGTCATGGGTAAAGGTTCATAAATGTTTTGGCCAAGAATGGTGAAAGAAGGTTTATACCTGATGTTTATTTTGTACCTGGACTAAAACATAATCTTTTGAGTGTTGGTCAGTTAGTACACAAAGGTTATAGAATATCCTTTATGGATAATATTTGCACAATACTAGACAAGTGTCCAAGTGACAAGTTGATAGGAAAAGTGGAGATGACCAAGAATCGGATGTTCCCTCTTCATATTCAATGCATCCAAGAAGAAGGGGAAGCCCATTTCAAAACCATATAGCTAGACCAATCATGGCTATGGCACTTAAGGTATGAATATTTGCATTTTGGAGGTTTAAATTTGTTACAGAAGAAAAATATGTTGAAAGGTTTACCACCAATAGAACAGCCAGGAAGTTCATGTGACAGTTGTATTTTGGCAAAACAGCGTAGAGAGGGCTTTCCAGTAGGAGGCACATATAGAGCTAAGTTAATATTGGAGTTAGTCCATAGTGATTTATGTGGACCAATGCAAACTCCATCATTTGGAGTTAGTACTTATTTTCTAACCTTCATTGATGACTTTAGCAGAAAGACTTGGATATACTTTCTTAAAAATAAATCTGAAGCCTTTAGAAAGTTTAAAGAATTCAAGGCAATGGTTGAAAAGCAGAGTGGCTGTTATATCAAGGTACTTATATCAGATAGAGGAGGTGAATATATGTCTAATCAATTTCAAGATTTTTGCAGATATCATAGAATCAAAAGGCAATTAACTACAAGGTACACACCACAACAGAATGGTGTAGTAGAAAGAAAGAATAGAACAATAATGGAGATGGCAAGAAGCATGTTGAAAGCCAAACACTTATCAAATGAATATTGGGTAGAAGTAGTAGCATGTGCAGTATATATTCTGAATAGAAGCCCAACAAAGAGTGTCAGAGATCGAGTTCCACAAGAAGCGTGGAGTGGTAAGAAATATAGTGTATATCATTTTAGAATTTTTGGTTGTGTTGCATATTCTCTTATACCATCTAAATTGAGAAAGAAACTTGATGATAGAGGTGAAAAATGCATTTTCATTGGCTATAGTGAAGAGTCAAAAGCTTATACGCTGTATAACCCTATTTCAAAGCAAGTGATTATTAGCAGAGATGTTGAATTTAAGGAAGCAGAAGCATGGGATGGTAGCACCATCACAATTGGAGCACCAATTCCACAGGATGAAGAAGTTTTTGAAGAACAAAATTTGCAAGGAGAACAATCCTCTCCACAAGCAAGCACAAGCATTCCAATAAGAACACCTAAGAGGTTTGAACAAGGTGAATCATCTAGTAATGCATGTCACCCTACTCCAAATTCACAAGTAAGTGATGAATCAAATCCAACTCTTGCTACTTTAATAGCAAGATTGAAAGGTAAGAAAATGAGAAATTTGAATGAGATTTATAATAAAAAAGAAGAGAAATTATATTTGGTTTCAAATTTTGCTCTTTTCACTCATGATCTTATGTATTATGAAGAAGCAGTTAATGAGGAACATTGGCTAAAAGCAATGGATGAAGAGTTGAATGCTATTGAAAGAAATCAAACATAGGATCTAACTATTTTACTTGAAGGTAAGGATTGTATAGGAGTCAAATGAAATTATAAGACTAAATTTGATGTAGATGGCAATGTTGAAAAGCACAAGGCAATGTTAGTAGCAAAAGGTTTTGCACAAAAACATGGAGTTGATTATAATGAAACATTTGCACCAGTTGCTAGACTGGATACTGTAAGAATGGTATTATCAATAGTTGTTCAAAATAATTGGTATGCATATCAAATGGATGTAAAATCAGCTTTCTTGAATGGATTTCTAGATGAAGAAGTATATGTGAAACAACCCATAGGTTATGAAGTACAAGGACATGAAGAAAAAGTTTACAGATTGAAGAAGGCTCTTTATGGTCTTAAGCAAGCACCAAGAGCATGGTATAACAGAATTGATTCTTATATGATAAACAATGGATTCAGTAGAAGCAATAGTGAGCCTACTTTGTACACAAAAAACAACAAAGAAGGTCAGATTTTGATTGTGTGTTTATATGTTGATGATTTGATTTTTACTAGAAATTTGTCTATAGACACTTTTAAATCAGCAATGAAGAAAGAATTTAAAATGATAGATTTGAGATTAATGAAGTATTTTTTGGGAATAGAAGTTGTACAATCAGAGAAAGGTATTTTTATCTGTCAAAAAAAATGCAAAGGATGTGTTAAAGAGATTTAAGATGCTGAATTGTAAACCAGCACCTACACCAGTTGCTACAGGGACTAAACTTAGCAAAGAAGACCAAGGGTCTAATGTTGATTCTACAACATTCAAAAGGCTAGTTGGTAGTTTGGTGTATCTTACAGCTACTAGACCAGATATCAGTTATGGGGTTAGTTTAATCTCAAGATTCATGGAGTCACTAAAAGACTCACATTGGCAAGTTGGAAAAAAGATATTGAGATATGTGGTAGGAACTACAGAATATGGAATTTTATATTCCACAACTAATGATTTTAGTTTGATTGGTTTTACAGATAGTGAGTTTGCAGGTAGCGTTGATGATAGGAAGAGTTACTTCTGGATATGCCTTTCTTTTAGGCACAGGTGTGGTCACATGGGCATCCAAAAAGCAACCTATAGTGACACTTTCATCAGTTGAAGCAGAGTATGTAGTAGCCACATCAGCAGCATGTCAAGCAACTTGGATGAGAAGAATATTGAAAGATTTATTACAAGCACAGAAGGAGACAACACCAATCTTCTGTGATAACAAATCGGCAATAGCTTTATCAAAAAATTATGTGTTTAACAAGAGGAGCAAGCACATTGATACAAGATTTCACTTTATCAGAGAATTAGTGAACAATGGAGAAATCCATCTGGACTTCTGCAGATCTGAAGATCAATTGGCAGAAATTTACAAAGGCATTACCAAAAGAGACCTTTGATTTTTTGAGACAAAATTTAGGCATAGTAAATACTAAAATTGTAAGTGGTAGAAATTAAGGGGGAGCGTTAGAAAGTCAAGTTGAACTGGAGTTAATTTCTCCACTCCTCATGCATGCAAGCAGTTAGCTACACTTAAGCAATCAGTTAGTAAACTGATAGTTAGGAATCAGTTAGTTAACAAACAATTAGTTAAACTGCTAGAGAATTTGTTAGAAAGTTAGTTTGCATGGAAAGACTAAAATTAGTCTTGAGTTTGTTTTTCTAATTATTGTTTGTATTCAATTCTATTTAAAGACCCTAAGGGCACACATTGTAAGCAAGGAAAATTGAAGATCAATAAAATCTTTTTCTTTCAAGAGATTGTTGTAGCAATTGAGTTCAGTTCTTATTTATTTGTTTGAGTTCTTGTTTTTGCATGCTCTCTGTGATTCTAACATGTTCTCTTCTGCAATCCACATTCTTGTCCATAGAGCCCAAAAGGTGGGGCTTGCACTAGTCTCATCACAGACACCATCAAAAGTATTGAGCATAGCTTGATAAGTAGGCAAAGCTTCTTCTGTAATCATATCCCCAACAAGGCACACAAGGTAATCATCTGGCAACCCACTTGCTCTTTTTCTCAGTTCTATCACTTCATCCTCAAAGCTCTCAGAGGAAGCAACAGGGAATAAATCACAAGGTTGCCAGCATGTTTCCACAGGTTTCAAGTGGGGCAAAATGTTATCATTTGCCCACCCATCGAGAGATTTGAATATATCTATCTTCTCAGGTGGCATAGAATGTGTAACCTGCCTGCGGTTGCTCTCACATCCATATTTCAATTTTGCAGCTTCTCTGCAATAACGACACAAATCGTAATTACATAGAAGTAAACTGCTTATGAAAGATGGGGCATTATGACCGAATCCAAATAAATACTCAAAACAATGATAACAAAAACAAGAAGAAGATTAACATCATCATATCATCATTGTTACAGAAGAAATGTATGCATATCAGCATTGTTTTGAGGCTCAGAAAACACTGTTTTATGTTTTGTGACAGTACTTACTTGGAGCCCGTGGGGAGTGTAGTTGTAGCAGCCATTAACAGTCTGCCGGCCTGGTAATTACATAATACTAAGTTGCTCCTGCGATGGCTTAAACCCACTACAAAACATCCAGCACTTGTTGCCACTGCCATCGTTTTATTAAACCTTTGTCAACACTCTTAATTTGGAGTTATATTTATACCTGGTATGTGGTAATCTACATCGAAAACACACGTCGTAAGTATTATGAGAAGACGTGGGTGGCTTACAATCGTAGGAATTCGGGGTCCCTAGAGTGGATATTTCTGTATTTGGATTTTTTTTAATGGAATTTTTTATTTACAAGCTATTGACAATCAACATAATGGTGGCTTGTGGCCTCTCTTTCCAAACAACTAAATACAAACCAACTCAAAATGTGGGTTTTCACTCAAAAGCAAGCAAAATGATTTCTGGTTACGATTAATGCGGTTGGTTGCCTTCATCCCTTAAATTAAATATTGTTCGTAAATTCTCATTTTGTAATATTTTTGGGATTTAAATATTGTCTGTAAATTTTCATTTTATAAAAATATCTTTTGCTAACATATTTTATTTACTGAATTAAATTTTGTTTAGTGAATTATCATTTTATAATTTTTTAAAGATTTAAATTATAATTTTTTTGGGATTTAAAAACATCTTCTACAAATATATTTTATCTATTGAATTAAATGTTATTTGTGAATTCTAATTTTATAATTTTTTTAGGATTTATAAACATCTTCTACCAATATACCTTATCTATTAAATTAAATGTTTTTTTCGAAGTTTCACTTGGTAATCTTTTTGGATATAAAAACATCTATCAATGTACTTTATCTACTACATTAAATATTATTTTTTGGGTTCTAACGCATTTCATCTACTAAATTAAATACTATTTTTTAAGATTTAAAAATATCTTTTAATAATGTACTTCATCTACTAAATTAAATGTTGTTTCTAAATTCTCATTTTGTAATCTTTTTCGGATTTGAATGTTGTTTGTAAATTCTCACTTTATAAAGACATCTTCTTCCAATGTACTTCATCTATTGAATTAAATGTTGTTTGGTGAATTGTCACTTTGTAATCTTTTGAGGATTTAAAAACATCTTCTACAAATGTACTTTATATATTGAATTAAATATTATTTATGAATTCTAACCTTATAATCTTTTTGGGATTTAAAAACATCTTCTGCCAATGTCCTTTATCTACTCAATTAAATGGTATGTGTGAATTCTAACTTGGGAATATTTTTGGATATAAAAACATCTACCAATGTACTTCATCTACTAAATTAAATATTATTTTTTGGGATTTAAAAACATCAACCAACATACTTCATCTACTAAATTAAATATTTATTTTTGGGATCTAAAAACATCTTTTACTAATTTATTTCATCTATTGAATTAAATGTTGTTTGTAAATTCTCAGTTTGTAATCTTTATGGGATTTAAATATTGTTTACAAATTCTCACTTTATAAAAATATCTTTTGCCAATGCACTTCATCTACTGAATTAAATGTTGTTAGTGAATTGTCACTTTGTAATCTTTTTGGGATTTAAAAACATCTTATACCAACATACTTCATCTACTAAATTAACTATTGTATGTGAATGGTCACTTTGTAATCTTTTTGGGATCTAAAAACATCTTCTACCAACGTACTTCATCTACTCAATTAAATGTTGTTTGTGAAGAGGACGACAAAGTGCATCATTTTAAATTTTAAATTAATAACTATTAGTGTATGAGCGAGAATATATAACATAATATAATAGAGGAGAAAAGAATATTCAAAGCAGAACAAGGAGATAGAAGATATAATCACTTTGATATAGGGGTCCCATATTGGGGCCTACTGTGTCTATAATTTTGGGCAGAGCAATTCCATGCATTATCATAAATTTACCATGTTGGGAGCTATTGCATCTATAATTTTGGGTAGAGTAGTCCCACGTATCATCATATGTTAAAAAACTACTTACAAAATATTTGTAACAAAAAATAAGGAGCAACTAATTTTTAGGAAGAAGCTTTTAAAAGGTGAGAATAAGTAGAGGGATAAAGATTTGAATTTTTGCTCTTATTTTGTTATTTTTCATGTGTATATTTGTATCCAACCAATTTTATTATTAATATTTCAAAAAAAGAAATTAAAGTAAAATGCTACTGATTTCTCTCACCAATTTGTATTGCATAAATTTTAAAAAACCATGGGATGCTAGTAGGGAAAAAGACTCGTATAATTTCTCAGTAATACCCCTCTAAAAATAATTAGCTATCCCCTACCATGGGACCCCTAATTAAACTTGAAGCATATTTTTGAAAGAGCATAGCAATAGTTAGAATTAAGTGACAAAAATAAGAGCAACAACTACATCAAAATAAAATAAGAGCATCAAAGGAGAATTGAAGGAATATATAACAACACAAAATAGAATAGAAGATCAAAATAGTGACCAATAACAACACTGAATGATTTTAATCATTTTATTTTACATTGTAATAACTATTTTTTTAAATCAATATTAGAATTATGACTGTTAAAGAAATATCTATTTATCTTGTGTGGTTTATTCCATATTGCAATTGTCTGTGTTTGGTATTAGATATATTTATTTCCAACAAATTGGTATTTGAGCCAACTTGGTTGTTAATAGTAGCAACTCATGGAAACAAATGCCCATGTTTGATTGAAAAAATAATGATGTTTGATCAATCAAGATGAAGACAAAATTTTGCTCTTATGATCTGTGAGAATTTGTTGAAAACTAGACTACATTCAATGCACTCACACAAGCATAGAGGAACCCATTGAAGGAAAATATAAAAAAGTATGCCAACACATTGAACTACATTCAAATGACATTGAGTGACTCAATCTTCCTAGGGATAACATCAACTACTCATTTCAATCAAGCATCATCTCACAATCTTCCTAATGATCATCATGCATTTTTTAATTTTCTTTCTTATTGTCATAGTTAAAAATATTTGGGAAAATTTTGTGAAGGGAATTTTTGGAAATTGATACTCTTATATGTGGTAGATTTATAATATATTTATGTGGAAGACACATACATGTCACTACCCATGGGCCTCACCCCTCAGTTCCTACCCCTCTCAATAGTATTAAAAAAAACCCTAAGCCCTGCATAAATTTTGCTATATCAATGGTGATTTTAATAGATTATTAATCCCCCAATATTCACACATAGGGTATTATATCACTAGCTTTGTGAACCCCCATATACCGAAAGAGAAATGGTGTAAATTTCAAATGGGAAGATTAGCTTTGGTTTATCTAAAAACATGGGTCCCCAATCTTAATGAGCTACATTTTTCTTCAATCTACTTGAGATTAGAGATTTACTATGTGAATTTGATGGGCAAGATATTTTTCTTCAATCTACTTGAGATTAGAGATTTACTATGTGAATTTTATGGGCAAAGATTATTTTATTACTCATGGCTACAAGTGAAATCTTAACCTATTTTTAGGAGACATTCTATTAATATCATTTAGTTCCCAACCATATAATGAAGTTAAGTGAAACCAAAAACTGTTGACCTATCAAGAATAAGAAAATATGGATAAGTTCATGATTAGGACAAAGTTTGAGAGACATGGGAAAGTAATTATTGACTTTATGTATTTTGCACTTAAAATTAAAAAGCTCCAATTTGTAGTTCTTTTCCATTATGTGTATTTTTATATTCAAATTAGCAAATAAAACTTTGTAGGGTGTGTAGGTAGATGGAGGGAGATTAGCCCTAGTCTAAAAAGAAAGGAACCATTTTCAATGTATAATTTCAGATTTGCAGTCATGAGAGACACATTATATGCAAATGGTATGAGGAAGCATAATATTCATTGGATTGGCTTGAGATTTCAATTATCACTGTTTTGGTACTTCGCCTTTAATTGGATAGGAGAAATTCAGTTAAATTTATCAATTGAAAAAACAATATGATATAATATTGAAGAAAATTTAAACTACCTTGATGACATTGACGATGGGGAAATTACTCCCATTGACTTCAAAATCATATGTTATTTTTATATTTATCGCTATTCTTGAATATGTTAATGGTATTATACATAGATGTGTAATCAAATAACTCGGGGGTAATATGAGGCCTAATAATAACACTCCTATTATACATTATGGCCTTAAACCCATTCTATTTTTCTATCTCATGAACCTATTTGTAGCCTTTAATCAATGTTTTTATCTATAATAACATAGAGCTTAAAAATTACATAAATTATTTGTTATGGTCTTAAACATTATGGTTTTCAAAATGAAAGTAGTATGATTTATGATTATTGCATTTTTTTATACTAATGATTTATCATGTATGTTTCTACTTTCTTGGTTGCGTTACGTTTTATGTAGCCACTGTGCTACCCAATATGTAACCGATATTTTATGTTACATTGTCCATAGCCAATGCACTATGTTATCTTATAGCCACTATTGTAGATACTCCTACGCATTGCCACAAACCATATATTTAGTAATGTTTTGGACCATGTGAGGATGTTTTTGTACGGATTTATGAGTATGTTGTTGCATATAAAGGATGATGTTGCTGATAGTTAGCAGTTAGGTAGTTGACTGCAGGTTTTGTTTTGGTTTTCCCATAGTAGCCACTGGAGCAAATGTTGTAACAACCTCTCGAACCTCTTAGTGACAGTTTTCGATGAACTTCATCTATTTGTAATATTTTCGTTTCAAAACTTAAATGAGATTGTATCTGTTACTGCATACAATTATGTAATTATCAGTATTTTGATCACATCTATTTAAGATGGAAATGTACACTTTATAATAGTTCAAACTAGTTCAGTTCAAAATCAATCAATCAATCTAGAATAGAGGTGTTCAGTGTAATTATAATTGCTCCGTAACAATTCCTTTATTACTACGTATTCATTTAATTCGTAATAACAATTTCATTTTGCATATATCATTTAATCTAAGTATGACATTCACACATCAGTCCAACCAACAAGGGGATCGCTTGAGAGGAGTTATTGTTTAGGATTCCCGTCCATTTTCGTAAGTAGTTTGCTTTAGTTGTATAAGTCATTTCATTTTAGCATTTCAATTTTATTCAATTTTATGATCTGATTCCTCATTCATTTCTAACAAGAGTTATTTATTTTCTTGTATATTTTTAATGTTTCAGTGTAGATTGTGTAGGAAGCTTCCAATTTGTATTGGGCAGATGTTTTGTACTATGTGATTTATATTTCAGTTCATTTTTTCTTGCAAATGTTGTCCAGTTCTTTATTAACTTAGATTTCATTCGATTTTTATTTAAATACATTTTTACATAAAATCAAATTTATTGTTAAGTACTAATACAACATGAAAATGAATCTACTATTGCATATCAGTGTTGATCTTAATAAAAAATAACATCTTCAAGTTAATAATTTGAATGCATTAAGTTACAATTTATCTACCTCGCGTTTTGGGTAGTTGTGTGTGAAGGTTTGTGTCTTTCCTATAAAGGAAGATGTGTCTACACATTAAGGTAATCTATCTAATGTTTAGGCTATTTGGCTCAAAGTGCATAAAGAGAAGGAACGTAACTCAACAGGTTACATTGTTAATTTGATTATGTTGTTATGTGTTGGTTTTTGTATACATGTTAAAAATAGTTTTCGGACTTTTTTTTGTTTAAGTTTTGTCTGGATTTTAATTTCTTTAACTATCTGTATGCATTTACGTATAAAAGGATGGAGGTGG
The DNA here is from genome assembly GCA_037957365.1 of Torreya grandis. Lineage (NCBI taxonomy): Eukaryota > Viridiplantae > Streptophyta > Pinopsida > Cupressales > Taxaceae > Torreya > Torreya grandis. Next base: position 2,733,472 of record JARHVA010001018.1, read on the forward strand.
GGTAGATTCTAGCACTTCATGAGTGATGTGTTATGGGTTTTCCTTTTTATTATCACCTTCACATCAATAAAATTTTCCTGAAGGCAAATAATAGAGCAAAAAACAAGAACTAATATAACTAAACAAGAACTGAATGATTGCTACTGCAATTTTCTTGAAGAAAAGAGATTTTATTAATCTTCTAATTTTCTTGATTACATTGTGCGCCCAAGCGTCTTTAAATAGATTTAGAACCCAAACAATAACTGAAAATAGACTCATCTATAATTAACTTCAACTACTTAACTAACTGCTTGTTCAAACAAACTCATATCTAACTGATTGTTAACTAACTCAATCCTAACTGTCAGTTTACTAACTGATGCTTAACAGCTTGCTTGCATGACAACCGTAGGGAGGTGGGAGAAATTATCTCCAAATAACTTAACTTTCTAACACTCCCCTTTAATTTCTACCACTTACAATTTTAGCATTTACAATGCCTAAATTTTGTCTCAAATAATCAAAGGTCTCTTTTGGTAATGCCTTTGTAAATATATCTGCTAGTTGATCTTCAGATCTGCAAAAGTCTAGATGGATTTCTCCATTGTTCACTAATTCTCTGATAAAGTGAAATCTTGTATCTATGTGCTTGCTCCTCTTGTGAAACACATGATTTTTTGATAAAGCAATTGCTGATTTTTTATGACAGAAGATTGGTGTTGACTCCTTCTGTGCTTGTAATAAATATTTCAATATTCTTCTCATCCATGTTGCTTGACATGTTGCTGATGTGGCTGCAACATACTCTGCTTCAGCTGATGAAAGTGTCACTATAGGTTGCTTTTTGGATGCCCATGTGACCACACCTATGCCTAAAATAAAAGCATGTCCAGAAGTACTCTTCCTATCATCAACACTACTTGCAAAATCACTATTTGTAAAACCAATCAAACTAAAATCGTTAGTTGTGGAATATAAAATTTTATATTCTGTAGTTCCTGCCACATATCTTAATATCCTTTTTCCAACTTGCCAATGTGAGTCTTTTGGTGACTCCATGAATCTTGAGATTAAACTAACCCCATAACTGATATCTGGTCTAGTAGCTGTAAGATACATCAAACTTCCAACTAGCCTTTTGAATGTTGTGGAATCAACATTAGACCCATGTTTGATTTCTTTCAATAGCATTCAAATCTTCATCCATTGCTTTTAGCCAATGTTCCTCATTAACTGCTTCTTCATAAGACATAGGGTCATGAGTGAAAAGAGCAAAATTTGAAACCAAATCTAATTTTTATTCTTCTTGATTATAAATCTCATTTAAACTTCTCATCTTCTTACCTTTAAATCTTGCTCTTAATGTAGCAAGAGTTGGATCTGATTCATCACTTACTTGTGAATTTGGAGTAGGGTGACCTGCATGACTAGATTCACCTTGTTCAAACCATCTAGGTGTTCTTACTGGTGTGCTTGTGCCTGCTTGTGGAGAGGATTGTCCACCTTGCAAATTTTGTTCTTCAAAATTTTTTTCATCCTATGGAATTGGTGCTCCAACTGTGATGGTGCTACCATCCCATGCTTCTTCTTCCTTGAATTCTACATCTCTGCTTATAATCACTTGCTTTGAAATTGGGTTATACAACTTATATGCTTTTGATTCTTCAGAATAGCCAATAAAAATGCATTTCTCACCTCTGTCATCAAGTTTCTTTCTCAATTTAGATGGTATAAGAGAATATGCAACACATCCAAAATTTTTGAAATGATTTACACTATATTTCTTACCACTCCACGCTTCTTGTGGAACTCGATCTCTGACACTCTTTGTTGGGCTTCTGTTCAGAATATACACTGCACGTGCTACTACTTATGCCCAATATTCATTTGACAAGTGTTTAGCTTTCAACATGCTTCTTGCCATTTCCATGATTGTTCTGTTCTTTCTTTCTGCTACACCATTCTGCTGTGGTGTGTACCTTGTAGTCAACTGCCTTTTGATTCCATGATACCTGCAAAAATCTTGAAATTGATTAGACATATATTCACCTCCTCTATCTAATCTCAGTACCTTGATATAACGGCCACTCTGCTTTTCAACCATTGCCTTGAATTCTTTAAACTTTCCAAATGCTTCAGATTTGTTTTTGAGAAAGTATATCCATGTCTTTCTACTAAAATCATCAATAAAAGTTAGAAAATAAGTACTACCTCCAAATGATGGAGTTTGCATTGGTCCACATAAATCACTATGGACTAACTCCAATATTACCTTCACTCTATATGAGCCTCCTACTGAAAAACTCTCTCTATGCTGTTTTGCCAGAATACAAGTGTCACATGAACTTCCTGGCTGTTCTATTGGTGGTAAACCCTTCACCATATTTTTTTCTGTAACAAATTTAAAGCTCCAAAATGTAAATGTCCATACCTTAAGTGCCATAACCATGATTGGTCTAGCTGTATGGATTTGAAGTGTGCTTCCTCTTTTCCTTGGATGCACTGAATGTGAAGTGGGAACATGTGATTCTTGGTCATCTCCACTTTTCCTATCAACCTGTCACTTGGAACCTTGTCCAATATTGTGCAAATATTATCCATAAAGGATACTCTGTAACCTTTCTGCACTAACTGACCAACACTCGAAAGATTATGTTTTAGTCTAGGTATAAAATAAACATCAGATATAAACCTTCTTTCACCATGCTTGGCCAAAACATTTATGACACCTCTACCCATGATATCTACTGTGATATCATTTCCTAATTTCACTTCTGATCTTACAGAATCATCAAGACTAGCAAAAAATTCTTTATTTCCTACCATATGATTACTGCATCCACTGTCTAAAAACCAAATATCTTTAGCTTTTTCTTGAGTAACATTACAAGTAAGAAACATGCTTCCAGAATTAGAACTAGATTCACCTGTGTAATTCACATTCTACTTGTACACATATCCTGGTTTATTTCTGCAGTCACTTGCATAATGACCATATTTCTTGCAGTTATAACATTAAACATTAGATTTATCAAACCTTTGAGAACCTTGCTGTGAGTGGTTGTGACCACGTCCTCTGTTGTTGTAGTTTCCTCTACTACTGTAGTTTTGATTACTGTTCTCACCTTCATCTGAATTGTTCCTTCTATATCAGCCTCTGCCTCTTCCTCTGAAGCTTGACCTGGCTCTTCCTCTTCCTCTGCCAACTGATACTTGTGACTTTAAGGCATTCTCAAGAGAAGAGTTATTCCTATTCATTCTGGATTCATGTGTTAACAAAGAACCCATTAATTCATCTACAGATAATTGTTCCAAATCCTTAGTTTCCTCAATAGCTACAACTATAGCATCAAATTTACTGGGTAAACATCTAAGTACTTTTTCTATGATCTTTTGATCCATGATAGTTTCTCCATTAGATCTAATTTGGTTCACTATATTCAAAACTTGACCCATAAACTGATCTATTGATTATGATTCATTCATTTGCAAATTTTCAAAAGTTCTCCTTAGAGATTGCAATTTAGCAATTTTTACCTTCGTATTACCTCTGTAGGTAGTCTCCAGAATTTTCCATGCCTCTCTGAATCTCATTGCTGCTGCAACTCTAGAAAATATCGATTCATCCAATCCCTGTTGGATTATAAATAAGGCTTTTGCATCTTTCTTTCTGTTCTCTTTAAGGTTGTCCTTTTGTGCTTGATTTAACACTAGATGGGCTGCCTCGTCCTGCGGTTCTACAAAACCACTTTCTACCAAATCCCATACATCTTGTGAGCAAAATAAAGTTCTCATCTTAATTGCCCAAAAATTGTAATTCCTACCATCGAAAACTAGAATTTGAGGCTGTGAAATATTGCTATACGCTTCCATTTCTCACACGATCTACGTTCACGGATTCCTGCACGCTTCTTCTCAGTCTTTACCTTCTGGCTCTTCTTTAACTGCTGAGATTCAATGATAACAGAAAGATACAGAAGAAATAATAATAAAAAAAATATTGGGCAGATTGCGCTTTCTTTTCTTGCTGGGTGCCGCTTGCTTTTTCTCAGTCTTTACCTGTTGGGTCGCGCTTCTTCCTGGCTGCGCTTCTTTTAGCGCCAGACTTCTGCTAATTACCAACTGCGCTTTAAATTTTAATTTGCTGACCTTTGACCGATCAGACTTTTTGTTTTTACTGCACTTCTGCAACTTTGATGCGCGCCTTTTCCCACGGTCTGCTGCATCGACTAGGGTCTTTTTGGTTTTGACGTCGCTCCACTTGAAACCTGCGATTCTTGCTGGATTGCACTTTAGCGCTTCAACCTACGCTTTAATTGCCTTGTCACTTGTTTGCTGCGCGCTGCTGATTGCGCTCCTTTTTTTTACTACGCCTCAAAACCTTCTGCCAGCTGCGCTTACTTTCTACAACCTGGCAATCTTCGTTGGCTGCCTCCTGACTGCGTGATGACTTTGAGTCGCTGGATTTTCTCTTCTGCTGAGTGCGCCAAACTGATTGCTGTGACTTCACAATTTTTCTCTCTTGCTGGGTTTTCCTTCAGGGTTCTGCTGACTGCGAGCTTCTTACCCACGCACTTATTTCAAGATCTTCCTCTCACCTGTGCTCTGATACCAATTTGAAGGCAAATAATAGAGCAAAAAACAAGAACTAATATAACTAAACAAGAACTGAATGATTGCTACTGCAATTTTCTTGAAGAAAAGAGATTTTATTAATCTTCTAATTTTCTTGATTACATTGTGCGCCCAAGCGTCTTTAAATAGATTTAGAACCCAAACAATAACTGAAAATAGACTTATCTATAATTAACTTCAACTACTTAACTAACTGCTTGTTCAAACAAACTCATATCTAACTGATTGTTAACTAACTCAATCCTAACTGTCAGTTTACTAACTGATGCTTAACAGCTTGCTTGCATGACAACCGTAGGGAGGTGGGAGAAATTATCTCCAAATAACTTGACTTTCTAACATTTCCTCCTAAACCATCCTTCAACACTCGTTTCTATATTGCATGCTCATAATTGATGCCATCAACTTCACTGATGACATCCCTTAACACTTCTTTTTTTGGCCAACATGATTGATCGGGTTGGTGACATTTGATCTATTTATATGCCATAGATTTGGGAAATTATGTTGGTTAAAACTAGGTTTTGACTCATAGCGATCCAAAAACATGTTTATAATAGGCTTTCACTATCATTTCTCAATAAGCTGAGCCAGATGACCCCGGATAATTTTAAGCCACCTTTGAGCTGAAACTAGAGTGAAAAACGGAATAAAAAATCAAGGAGGCTTGAGCTTGAGAGAAAAAAAAGGGGTAACAAAACTAAGCAGAGTTGATTGTTTTGCAAATGGGGTAACAAAACTGAGGTGAGTTAGATTGTGGAGAAGGCGAAACCCAATTAAACAGAAGTAAACTACTTATGAAAAATGGGGCATTATGACCCAATCCAAATAAATACTCAAAGCAATTATAAGCAGAGTTGATCATTTTTGAAGCTTTAGAAACACAATTTTGTGTCCTGACATAGTGCCTACTTGGAGACCGTGGGGAGTGCAGTTGTAGCAGCCATAAACAGTCTGTCGGCCTGGTAATTACATAATACTTAGCTTCTCCTGCGGTGACTTAAACCCACTACGAAACATCCAGCACTTGTTGCCACTGCCATCATTTTATTAAACCGTTGTCAACACTCTTAAGTTGGAGTTATGGTGTACAATTGTTGTTTTTATACCTGCTTTTGGCAGCCAAATCAAAATGAACACGCCCATGGTATGTGGTAATCTACATGGAAAATACACATAATAACGCAACATTGATATTATCAGGGTTGAGAGTTGAAAATCAGGGCATATTGTTGCGGTTGAAAATGAGGGTTAAAAAAGTGGGTATATTATTGGACAATCAAAGTCCACTGCTCTTCTTTACTATAAATGCGATTAGTTATATTTTTACTATATCGCATTTATATGGAGAAAAGGATCAACCCATGTGATTGGTTTCATGGAGAAAAAATCAATGAAATTTGTCTTCTAATTAAATTTTTATATTATGTAATCAAATTTTTTATCTTTTTATGAATTGTGTAATAATAGTTTTAATTGTCAATAAAATATTTTATAATTTTATAATTTTGAAGTATTTGAATATTTTCCCTAAATTTACATTTAGTTTATGGTTTTCAGAGAATTTTATATATATTTTGATTTCAAAAATGATACCAAAAAAAATATAAAAATAAGTTACTTTTCTTAAACCAATAATAAATAAATAAATAAAATGAATATGTCTTTTGATTGGTTTGTCCTCACTTAAAATTGGAAGTATATAACTATGGGATTTATTTTTATTTAAAATTTTCCTCAATAATAATATTATTATTGTTAAAATTTTAGGTCATATTTGAAGCTCATTTTGTTTCTATCCCAAACCAATAAAAAATAAATTAATAAATAAAATGAATATATTTTTTGATTGGTTTGTCCTCACTTAAAATTGGAAGTATATAATTATGGGATTTATTTTTTATTTAAAACTTTCCTCAATAATAATATTATTATTGTTAAAATTTTAGATCATATTTGAAGCTCATTTTGTTCTTATCTAGTAAACCCAATTCGAATCTTGTGTGTAAAACAATCTTTATTTGATCATAAAATATATGACAACATCATCCCTAATGAAGATAGAAATCTAAATATTTTTGGGGATGTATATATATATATATATATATATATATATATATATATATATATATATATATATATATATATATATATATATATATAACCAATCATACCATATATCCATTTGGAAATCAAATGCCATAGTGTAGAGTTTAACTGGCTCCCTACCCTGTGAGATCTGAGGTCGACCTAAGATGATTAGACTCTAATGGAAACCACACTTTAGGGGAATGAAACTATCCCACCCCAGAGGGGAACTCTTTATCCCACCCCAACCTTTCCTTCCTCATAATGAAACTATCTATCTATCTATCTATCTATCTATCTATCTATCTATCTATCTATCTATCTATCCATCCATCCATCCATCCATCCCACAATAGTATTCTCTCTACTATGGACATACTCTCAATGATAATATTCACCAACTATTGAAGTTGAGATTCAAGAATAATCTTACTAGATAAAATATGGTGTCAAAACAAAGAGACTTAAATAAGTGACAACTCGTTTATGACAAAGTGACAACCTAGAGCATTACCCTATCTATAAATATGGGGGGGCGGGGGTAGGGGCGGGAGGGGGGAGGCGGGGGGGTTAAGGGGCTCGGGGGGGGGGGGGGGGGGTGGCGATATCTATATATCTATATGGTTATCTTTGGTATGGAGCCAAATGGGTATATAGGGTATTCGGTCGTCACCATATGGATATATAGGGTGATCACTCCATAATTGGGATTGTGAGCCTACTTGATTGACTATCTCAATAGTGATATTGACCATCTAAACTAGTCTCTATTTGTATGCCTATCTATTCCACTTTAGTTCCTGATCTGATCTAATCTATCTAGTGTCCCTATCCTATTTATCATGGAGCATGTAGGGTCTTGTCAACACCCTATATATAGATAGGATATAGTGACAGGGGAGGGGGGGGCGAGGGGGAGAGTGGGGGGGTATCTATATATCTATATGGTTATCTTTGGTATGGAGCCAAATGGGTATATAGGGTATTCGGTCGTCACCATATAGATATATAGGGTGATCACTCCATAATTGGGATTGTGAGCCTACTTGATTGACTATCTCAATAGTGATACTAACCATCTAAACTAGTCTCTATTTGTATGCCTATCTATTCCACTTTAGTTCCTGATCTGATCTAATCTATCTAGTGTCCCTATCCTATCTATCATGGGGCATGTAGGGTCTAGTCAACACCCTATATATAGATAGGATATAGTGATAAGACCATTGTTATGGTCAGCCCTTGTATATCTATATGGCAATAGCCCCATGGGAGGTTTCCATATAGAATAGATATATAGGGCCCCTCTCCCTCCTTCATCAGGAGAGTGACTATTTTATCAAGAGGGACCTCTATCTATATAGGTCAATGACCCTATATATAGAATTGACACCCCTATATATCCATATGGTGCTCATATATCTATAAATATTCTCATCAATGGTATATCATACATAATTTTAATAATAGTAAAGAACCACCAATTCAACCCCCCCTTGGTCTATCATTTATGTATGTGTGTGTGTGTGTGTGTGTGTGTGTGTGTGTGTGTGTGTGTGTGTGTGTGTGTGTGTGTGTGTGTGTGTGTGTGTGTGTGTGTGTGTGTGTGTGTGTGTGTGTGTGTGTGTGTGTGCATGCGTATGCGTATGCGTATGTGTATGTGTATGTGTATGTGTATGTGTTTGTGTATGTGCATGTGCTTGTGTATTTGTATGTGTATGTGTATGTATGGGTATATGTATGTATGTATATGTATATGTATATATGTATAGGTATAAGTATGCATGTATACGTACACACACACAAACACAGGGCACTTTGATTAATCAAGCTAATTTAATGTGATCAAACTCTTTATCTTTTTGTGAATTGTGTAACAATAGCCTTAGTTTTTAATGAAATATTTTTTAACTATGTAATTTTGAAGCATTTGAATAAAAGATATAGTTATTTTTTGCTTTTATCTTCATTTAGTTTATAGTTTTAAGACAACCCTTCCTAAAATTTGATTTTAAAAATGATACATAAAAATGAACTCCTTTGAATGAACTACTCTAATACATAAAAATGAACTTGATCCAAGCAACCATTTAGGTGACAATTTGGGTGACAGTTAATTCCTCAAATTATGTATTATTTTAAATCTTCACCTATTATTTCCTTGAGCTCTATATTGTTTTAAATCTTGGAAGTCAAATTGTCAAGGGATAGTTAATTCCTTGAATGCTGTATTGTCTTAAATATTCACCCATTAATTCCTTGAGCCACTCAATCTCCCACAAGATTGGTGACCTTCCACATCATCCCCATGCTTTCAAAATATGTATAAATGAAGAGGTAACCCTAAATGGGGAGGTAGACATCTCTTCCCAGAGATAAGCACATATTCGTATTGCGATCTTGAGTAATACTACATCTATTCTCAGAGAATTCATGGTTACTATGTTATTTCTATGCTATTGAAATATTTATCAACCATATCTTTTGATTTTTGGATCAGTGGTATCAGAGCAGTTTGTCTCGAGAGTGTATGATCCCAAGGATGAGATCAGGATACAAGAAACATGGGTGGGAAGCAACGGAGCTTCGAAACTTTCCACCTATTTGCTCCAAATGACTTCAAATAATAGACAACACTGAGACATCCTATCCTTTCAAGGAAATGGTGAATAAAGCCCTCCAACGGTAACAAGCATAGATGCTACAATAATTTGCCCAAATTCTTCAAACACTTTTGATGGGAAATTCTAGCTCTGCGGCTACACTTCCTAGCTCCTCATCTAGGGAACTTCCTTTCAGTACCCCAACACCCTTCAAGGTTTAGGAAAATTTTGATATTCCCACATTTGAAGGCAAAATCAATGTTGATGCAGTAGAAAATTGGTTGGATCAACTGTCTTCCTACTTCTCTATAAATAAGTACACCGATGGAGAAAAGATCACTTTTGCTCTTTTGAAATCATCATTGCCCATGAAAAACTAGTGGGAAGTGTACAAAAAGAGGTTCAGTACAGATGTCATTGGCCTTGAGATGGAACCTACCTAGGATGATTTTATGGAAGCAGTAAAAGAAGAATACTATCCCATCGAAGCATATGATGATCTATACATACAGTGGCAACAACTTTGCCAAGGCAAGGACCAATCTATTCAAGATTACACAGACACTTTTCATTCTTTGTCTACAAGATTGGGCATTCAAGAGAGTGAGAAACGTAAGAATCTAAAATATCATGGTGGACTAAAATGGTACATATGGGGGGAAATGGCACTCTTCAATTTGGAAACCCTTGATGAGGCATATAAATTTGTAGTGAAGATTGAACAGAAGCATGGCAGAAAGAATACAAAGAGTCAACCCTCAAAATGGAAAAGTGACAAGGAAGGCCAAACACGAGGCCAAAATTGGAAGCAAAAGGAGTTTTAGGATAAGAAATCCCAGAAGGGGAAGGCTAGAAAATGGTGTGATTACCACAAAACTGGAACTCACTCCAAAGAAGAATGTCGAGCCATCAAGTCACTGCTCTCTGAATCACAATACTCGACATCTACTACTCTACCTCATACACAACCCACAGTCAAAGAGGATGAAGAAGAAATTGTAGATTTTTAGCCTGACACCATGATTGTCTCATCACAAACCTGTGAGGAAATACCAGATGACAAAGAAAGATTATTTCACTCTAAATTATGGGTAAAAGGTAAGCCTCTACATTTTATTCTTGGTATTGGGAGTCAAAAGAATTTAATCTCTGCTAAAGTTGTGAAAAGTCTAAATCTATCCATGAAGCCTCATGCAAAGCCCTACAGTATTGGATGGTTGAGCCCAGGGAGAGACCTTCATGTCACCCATTAGTGTCTTCTTTCATATACTATAAAACCATTCCAAGATGAATTCTTGTATGATGTGGTCAATATAGATGCTTTTGATGTACTCCTTGGTCAGTCGTTCATGTATGAGCAATATGGAGTCTATGAATCACAAACCCAAAGGATCACCCTCACTCTTAGAACACGGTGCTATAGGGTACCACAAGTACCACCTCCCACATTTGTCTCTCTGATCAGTGCTAAGTAATGCAAGAGATTGGTGGAGAAGACAAAGCAATTTATTCTCATGGTGGTCAAACCATAGAAATCCAAGGAGGCTGATGTTGCAGTCCTGACTACACAATCAACACAACAAAAAAAGTAGATAAGATGAATCAAAAGAGAATATGATGACTTATTCAAGTCACCCATAGGAGTTCCACTACATTTTTAGGTAAAACATTCTATCGATTTGATCCTAGGATCACCTTTGCCTAACAGTCTTATGTATCGTAGATCAGTTTTGGAGAATGATGAGATAAAAAGATAGATTCAAGAATTGATCCAAAAGGGTCACATCATTGCAAGCTCTTCACCTTGTGGTAGCCCAATTGTCTTGGCACTGAAGAAAGATGGAACATGTAGGCTTTTAATTGACTACCGAGCCCTAAATAAAATCTCTATGAGGAATCGCTACCCTCTCCCTAAGATCGATGACCTACTAGACAAGCTCCATAGTGCGAAGTTCTTCACCAAAATTGATCTCAAATTTGGTTATCACCAAATTCCCATCGATCCCACTGATGTCTAGAAGACTGCATTCAAATCTAAGGAGGGGCTCTTTTCATGGTTGGTTATGCCTTTTAACTTAACTAATGGACCTGCAACCTTCATGAGGATGATGGATGACATCCTATGACCCTTCACCAACTCATTCATGGTTTTCTACTTAGATGACATACTCATCTATAGCAAAACATGGGAAGAACATTTACAACATGTTCATGAGGTGCTTCAAACTCTTCGGGAGCACAAGTTGTATGTAAATCTTGACAAATGCACATTTAGGATGACAACAATTTAGTACCTTAGGTACTTTGTGAATGAGGAAGGGGTCCATGTTGATCTAGAAAATATTTGAGTTATTTGAGAGTGGCCCATGCCAAGGACCCTCAGAGAGCTTCACAACTTTTTTGGTCTTGTAAATTTCTACCATGGGTTTGTTCTTGGATTTTCACATGTTGCTTGGTCACTAACACAAGTGACTAAAGGAGGAGCTAAAACTACATTTCAGTGGGGTGAAATACAACAAAGGGCATTTGAGAATTTGAAGAATAGACTCTGCTCAACCCCTATTCTTGCCTTGCTAGATTTGCATCAACTATTTGAGTTGATGATAGATGCATCTAAATATGCCATGGGAGATATCATCATGCAACATGGCCATCCTATTGCATATCACAGTGAAACTTTCACTAATACAGTAAAAAAATATCCAACCTATGATAATGAGATCTATGCCATTGTGCAAGCCTACAAACAATGGAAACACTACATCTTGGGGAAAGAGACGGTCATCCACACTGACCACAGACCATTGGAATTCATCTAGATGAAAATCAAACTATGAAATGAGAGGCACAAAAAGTGGGCCACATATATTTAGCAATTCCACCTGATAATCTAACACAAAAAGGGGAGCTCAAATACAGCTATAGATTGTCTGAGCCACCCACCAATTACTGCAATCACAACAGTTCTTGACCTATGTAGACATGAGACTACCACTTGGGGTGCTGTGTATGAAGTAGATCCTACCTTTGATGATACATATCAAGTGCTCCAAAAATGTGAACATGTTTTTGACTTTTATTTTCAAGATAATGTCCTCTGTCATATGGGGCACACCTATGTTCTAGTTGTAGAGCAACAAAAGATGATATGGGAAGCACACTTCAGTAGGATAGCTAGACACTTTGGTATCAAAAAGACATTGGAGATTCTTCAAAAACACTTCTACTGGCCCCATATGTGAAAATATGTGGAAAGATATCTCAAATCTTGCACCCCATGTGCAATAGCCAAGCCAAAAAATAAGAAGCAAGGATTGTACATGCCATTACCAGAACCAACCAGGCCTTGGGAATCTGTCTCAATGGAATTTCTCATAGGTTTTCCCACTTCAAAACATGGCAAGGACTGTAGTTTTGTGGTAGTTGATAATTTTTCAAAAATGGCTATCATGATTGCTTGTAAGAAAAATATATCTGCTAAGGAAACTGCTCAACTATATTTAAGTCATGTATGGCTCCATTTTGGTCTCCCCAAGTCCATTGTCTCAAATCGAGATAGCAGGTTCCTGAGCATCTTATGGTCCACTCTATGGAAGATGATGGATACTAAGCCGATGAATTTCACAACCTTCCATCCATAGACTGATGGTCAGACAGAGGTGGTAAATTGCTTGATTGTTCGCATGATTCGGATATATCACTCCAAACATCCATGCACATGGGATGAAGGACTTTATTTCATACAACATGGATACAATCAAGTGCTACATAGCTCAACCAAGCATAGTCCATTCCAAGTATGTTTTGGGTTCCAACCCATGGCACCAATTGGTATAGCTGTTCCATTTTCCACCATGGAATACACACCTCATAGAAGATCTGAAGCAGCAAAAGCAACAAAGTTTATTGAATAAATGCAACACATTTAGCAACAAGTTCATGACATCGTAGAGAAGTTGAATCAAAAGTATAAGCAATGCCATGACAAACATAGGATTGCACACCATTTTGTTGTGGGTGACAAGGTTTGGTTATGGCTTCAGAAGGAATGGCTTGCAGGCCCACATAGAAAGATTCAGCCTCTGTAATATTTTCCATAAACCATCACCAAAAAAGTTTCAAAAAATTCTTTTGAGTTAAACCTATGAGTCTACCTTGGTCTACATCTAATATTCAATGTGGACCTCCTCAAACCATATCACCCACCTCTATTGGACACTTCAGTTGTAGCAGAACAACTAGACATTGATGATCTTGATCCATAGAGTTTTGCTCTAGTAGAAGAGGATCAGATTGTGGATGCTTAGATGAAGACAACAAGAGGATGCTCTATTCCACTTTATCAAATGGTCAAAAGAGGCCAACTTAGCCACCAAGGTGAGTGGCTCACAGAGAATCAAATCAAGACACAACTACCACACCTGATGGGGAATATTGACGCAATGGGGACCATTGTTTTTCAAGGAGGGAGGAATGATCTGGGAAACCATTCAGGTGACAATTTAGGTGACAGTTAATTCCTTGAATTATGTATTGTTTTAAATCTTCACCTGTTATTTCCTTGAGCTCTGTATTGTTTTAAATCTTGGAAGTCAAATTGTTGGGTGATAGTTAATTCCTCGAATGTTGTATTGTCTAAAATCTTCACCCATTAATTCCTCGAGCCACTCAATCTCCCATGATATTGGTGACCTACCACATCCTCCCCATGCTTTCAAAATATGTATAAATGAAGAGGTAACCCAAAATGGGGAGGCAAACATCTCTTCCCAGAGATAAGCACATATTTGTATTGTGATCTTAAGTAATACTACTTCTCTTCTCAGAGAATTCATGGTTACTTTGTTATTTCTATGCTATTGAAATATTTATCAACTAGAACTTCTATGTTTTGGATTAGTACTACCTTCCCTAAACCCCCCTCCCACCTCCCTGTCCCAAATAAACATGAATGTGGTTTTTGAATGGTTTGTCCTCACTTCACAATAGAGGTATATAATTTTCAGGTTTCTTTTTTATTTAAAATTTTCCTCTATAATATTATTATTGTTTCTAAAAGTTTAGGTCACCATTTGAAGCTTATTTTGTTGATATTTAGTAAATCTAATAACAATCTTGTGTGTAAAACAATCTTTATCTGATAAAAAAATTATGACAACAACATCAACCCTAATGATGATAGAGATCTAAAGAATTTTGGTGGTGTATGTAATGACATTGGATATATAATATTTCTTTAAATATTCTAAAATCTATATCTCTACTATATATGCCCAATTAATCTACATATCACTCTATAAATCAAGTGCCATAGTCTAGAGTTTAATTGGCTCCCCAACCTGTCAGATATTATGTTGACTTGAGAAGATTAGACACTACCAAAAACCAAACTCTAGGGGAATGAAACTATCCCACCCTAACCTCTCCCTCTCCATAATAAAACTATATACTTATCTATCTATCTATCTATCTATCTATCTATCTATCTATCTATCTATCTATCTATCTATCTATCTATCTATCTATCTATCTATCTATCTATCTATCCCACAATAGTATTCTCTCTAAAATAGACATACTCTCAATGATAGTATTCTTCAACTATTGAAGTTGAGATTCAAAGAGAATCTTACCAAATAAAATTTGGGGTCAAAATGAAGACACTCGATTAAGTGACAACCCAACTATGATAAAGTGATAACCTAGAGCCTTTCCCTATCTATATATCTAGGGGTTCCCTATATATCTATATGTGTTATCTTTGATATGGAAAAATATGGGTATATAGGGTATTTGGTATGCCACCATATAATATATAGGGTGGTTTCCCTATGATTGGGATTACAAGCTTACTTAACTAATTTTCTTGATAGGGATACAATCTATCTAAATCAAGCTATATTTTTATGTCTATTTATCCTCTTTTAGTGCCTAATCTAATCTAATCTATTTGTTATCCCTATCATATTTATCTATGGGTATCTATAGTTTAGTCCACACCCTATCTTTAGATATTATATGATGTCAAGATTATAGTTATGCTTGACCCCTGTGTGTGTGTGTGTGTGTGTGTGTGTGTGTGTGTGTGTGTGTGTGTGTGTGTGTGTGTGTGTGTGTGTGTGTGTGTGTGTGTGTGTGTGTGTGTGTGTGTAAATGTCCCCATGGGTGGTTTTCACGTAGAATAAATATACAAGATCCCTATCCCTCCTTCATGGAGAGGTAGTTTATTCTATGTAGAGGGCCCTATATCTAATAGGCTAATGACCCTATATATATAAATGACATCCTACATATCCATATGGTGCCTCGATCTTTATAGATCATCTCATCAATGGTATATCAAATTTAAGTTTGGTAGTAGTTAAAAACTAGTAATTATATCCCCCTTTGTGTATTGCATATGCATGGGTACACACACACATTAAATGAGGGTTGAAAATCAAGGCATATTATTTTACAATCAAATATTTGCATTAAATAATGGTTGAAAATTAGGTCATATTGTTTCACAATCAAAGTCCACTCCCTCTTCTTTACTCTTCTTTACTATAAATGTGATTAACCCTATGGAGAAAAGGATCAATGAATGTGCTTATCTCCATAGAGAAAAGGATTGATGAAATTTTTCTTGTAATCAAATTCTTATATTTTTTTAAAATTCGCCATGTTATCAAACTCTTTATCTTTTTGAAAATTTTACAATAATAGCCTTAGTTTAATGAAATATTTTTGTTTAACTATGTAATTTTGAACCATATGAATAAAATATATTATGGTTGTTCTTTCCCTTTGTCTTCATTTAGTTTATGGTTTTCAGACAACCCTTCTTGCATTTTGATTTTAAACATGACACATAAAATGAACTATGTTTAATGAATAAGTTTGATATATAAAAAATGAACTACCTTCCCCAAACCAACCCAAAATGAAACAAAAAAAAAAGAATATACTTTCTGAATGGTATGTCCTCCTTTTAAAATGAAGGTATATAACTATAGGGTTTCTTTTTTATTTTAAAATTTCCTAACTAATATTATTTTTTGTTTTTAAATGTTTAGGTCACCATCTAAAATTCATTTTGTTGCTATTTAGTAAACCCAATTCTAAACTTGTGTGTAAATCAAAATTATTGTTTTTAAAATTTTAAGTCACCATCTGAAGTTCATTTTTTTGTTATTTAGTAAAACCAATTCCACACTTGTATGTAAATGAAAAAGTATATCATAGAATTATTATCCCTAATTATGATAGAGATATAAATAAATTTATGGATATATGTAATGACATTGGATATATAATATATCTTTTAATATTCTACAATTATCGAGAAGGTGAAGCCCAAATAGAAAGAAGAAAATAACTTATGAATGATGGGGTATAATGACCCAATCGAAATAAATAATCAAGGGTAATATGGGGTTTGTGTCTTTACTATAAAGGAAGAGGTGTGTACATGTTAGGGTAATCTATCTAATGTTTAGGATATTTGGTTCAAAGTGCATAAAGAGAAGGAAAGTAACCCAACATGTTACGTTGTTAGTTTGAATATGTTTTCATTTGTTGGTTTTAATATCCATGTTATGGTAAGTGTACAAAGTTGGGGAACCAAAAGGGGCCTACCTACAGACATGTTTTCCCTAAAAATTTATAAATCTAAACTTTTATAGATAATTTGAGATAGGCACATTCAAAATTTGATGGTGGTTTAAGACCATGGATGTAGAATTTTAAGTCTAGTTTCCAAAACACTATTTTTTTTCAAAAGTGGTTGAGTATAACTAGGTAAAATATTTAAAATTCTAATGTAACTTTTATTTTTTTAAATAAAATAGAGTAACTAGTAAGTTGTGTGGCTCCTTATTTTTTATCATCATATAATATTGTTTAAAAACATTTGGTGAATATTTATATAATATCATCTAGTTTGTAACCTATATTTTGTTATAATTTTTAAATGACTATTTATTTTTATTAATTTTTCAAGTAAATATATTTTAAAAATAACAAAAAAATGGATAGATATCCATGCGGTCCCCTAAGTGAACTAAAAAAAATGAAAACTAGTTTTTTTTTTAATTCATGTATAAATAGGTCTAGTTTGTAACGATTTTCTTTTTTTTGCATTTTGATCAATGAACAAAAATATATATAAGGAATATATTTAGAAAATTGATTTGGTGTTTATATTGATAATGATTTTCATATTATTTTATATCTTAACCCGGTTTAACCACTCATTTAGTTGTGTTGAGTGTGTGATTGCAATACATGTTTTTCCCCTAGAAAAGGGATGGTATGATCATGGAGAGAGAGAGAGAGAGAGAGAGAGAGAGAGAGAGAGAGAGAGAGAGAGAGAGAGAGAGAGAGAGAGAGAGAGAGAGAGAGAGAGAGAGAGAGAGAGAGAGAGAGAGAGAGAGAGAGAGAGATAATGCATTAATGATGAAAAGAAATATAATGTTATGTATACATTTTTTGAAACTTTGTTTGATAGTAAACCTAGCTTTAAAACATCCAGTATCACCTACAAAAGGGTAGACAATATGTTTTAATAAATAGTCATATTTCAACATGGTTTTATTTTTTTTAGGATTTATTTTGTTTTTAGGATTGATATGTTTTGCAGGAAAGCTTGTGATGTTTGTCATTAAACACAAAGAAACACCATTTTTTTTATGAAATGACATGAATAAGGTCCAAAAACCATTAGAGTGCCTAATAGTTAACCATTCACCTCACTACCATGTCTTAGCTATCCTTTGGGGAGAAGTGGTATGTGATGTGTAGCCATAGTATTTTTTAATACATATGAATAGTTATCAATATTATTATTAGTTTAGGGTTACTAAACCAATTTATCTTATAGACCTATTAAAATATGAGAGGATAATGTAATAATAAGTGGTATTGATTTAATAGTCTTCTAAAATTAATAAAAAATATTAGGAATATAATTTTAGTTGGTATAGGTAGAATAATGCATGAACATGCACTTTCAGTTATCTTCCAACCGTTTATTTTAGTCCAAGCCATGAAATTAGAGGGACAACTCCCTCATTAATTTTTTTTTTAAATTATAAATTTTATAATATGAGTTGGTCGACCATGAAAAAAGGGATCCTTACTTAAATATTAAAAAACTCAACTTATAATCTATAATAAAAGCCACCTGCTCAATGGTAAAGAAAACCTCAAAAAGCAATCATACAAATACAACTAAAAAACCAATGACTTAGGTTAAAGGCAAGTTGAGAGGGGGTAAATGGCATGTAAGGTGGTGAAGATGATATTATAATAATCAACCACTATTTATTAATAACCCTAAACCATCACAAATCCACTTGGCATGTGAAAAGAAGACTTTTCTCAATTATATTCAGGTGATAGTTTGAACTATAACTTGCATGAGGAAGTAAATAGTTAGAAATGGAAAGGAGATTTTTTAAATGTTATGGGAATTAAATATAGAAGGTAATAAAATAAAACAAGGATAATAATAATTATAATAGAGGGATCATGTAAAATGGAGAGGGATATATGGGTTTAAGGAAAAAAATTGAAGTCTATGATCAATTTCTTAGAGAGTCTATGCTTTGGGAGAAATCTCTTCAGAATATTGAACAACATGGACATGAAAATGTTTTGGTAGCATCACTGATTATGTAGGTTTCTCATTGTACCACTTCAGGATGTGAAGGAAACTCTACTTACAATATTATGTTTAAATATTTCTATTAACATATTTTACATTCCATATGCACTATTTATATCAATCAAAAGCCTTGAATACCTATGATCTTGACTTGACCCCCAAAGGGTTTATTTTGATTTTAATTTCACATGCTTAGGATAGTAATATAGTAGGTTTATTCTTAGATTATCTATATGTTCTATCTTTAGGTCCAAATTATGCTTAAACTCTGCTAAACCAAATTCACATTGTGAAAAAATATAATTATTTAATTAAAAAGTTAAAATTATTATCTAAATATTTCCCTTAGTTTTTTTGACTCAAAGTTAATCATGCTCACAATCTTACTTTCATGTCTCTTGGATCTCTATGAACATTTTTGACCTACGGTCAGTCTATATCGAATGTAGTATGATAACAATAAAATAAGTATTGTGATGTTGCATATGTATCGAATTTGATAGCACTAGATGGTAGAAATACATAGATCAATTATAGGACCTGATTATTTTGTATTTTGTTTTCTCAATAGAATATGCATGAATGATATATTTTTTGAGTGGAACATCATTATCAATAGAACCTAGTTTTTAGAACTAATTAGTAGATGGAATAAAGTATAAGGGATATATTTAACAAATTGATTTGGTGTTTATAATTCTAATTATTGCCACATTATTTGAATCCCACCATCCCTCATCATCTCTAATCATCCCCTCATCATCCCTAATCATTCCCTCATTGACCCTCACTATGTGTCATTATACCTAATCACTGCATCATCCCTAATCATCATAAATCACTCCTTCCTCATCTCTAATAATCTCTAGTCACTCCCTCATCATCCCTCATTGTCACTAATCACTCCCTTATTGAACCTCATGATCCCTCACCATCCCTAATCACACCTTTATCATCTATAATCACTCCTTAATTGACCCTCACCATCCCTCATCATCCCTAATCACTCCATCATCCATCATCATCCCTATTTACTCCCCCCTTCATCCCTCATAATCCCTAATCACTCCCTCCTCATTTTCATTTACCTTCACCATCCGTAATCACTCCCTCATTGACCTTCATTATCCCTCATCATCCCTAATGACTCCCTCATTGTTCCTCATCATCCCTACTCACTCCCTCCTTATCCCTCCTCATCCCTAATCATTCCCTCTAATACCTTGATGGTGGGTGCAGTAACTTCCCTCTTGTCATTGATTATCTTAATTTCTAATTCCAAAATTTTGTCACTCAAATGAATCCCAAGGAAAATTTTCTTTCATTCATCCTATTGCACTCAAATAAGGAACTTAGAGATATCATCTAATTGTTTGGGGTGCAATAGATTTCTATGTGTGTTAGATTGGGTTGGGTTTGGAAACACACTCTACTAGATTAGTGACCACGTATCTAACTATCTGGTAATATGATCTACTATGGACATAGTCTCAATGACATATAGAGAAAAAGATAAGTCAACTATGTGGTTGGGATTGAAATTTTTAACTAGTCCCTAATCACTCTTATCTATATAGATATAAATTTGGATTCTCAAATCTAGGATTGGCATTCTTAGATTCCCAAATCCCAATATATAAATGTAATTAATATAATTTCATCCCACCATTTTATTTCTTTCATTCTTATTTATTCTAGCTTGGGGATCTGGATGCATTCTCTCTGTCCACCTTCTAGGTATGGATAATGATATAGATATTTCAAACTATCATAAAATATCTCTAAGTTATTTATTTTTGTGAAAGAGGATGAGTGAAATAACAGTTTCTTTGGGCCTTATTTGAGGGATCAAAATTTGGAATTGGAACATAAGCCAATTGAGAAAAAAAGGGAAACTTCTACAGTCACCATCAAAGTGTTAGAGGGAGTGATTAAGGATGAGGAGGTGATGCAAAAGAATTCACAATCTTGAGCAATATTACATCACAAAAAAAAGAGTGCGTCCTTATTATTTTATTTTATTTTTTGTCTTGGTTTTGGTTTACTTTGTTGGGGGAGGTTGCTTCCTTGATGTTGATGTTGGCCATTCTCCTTATGGCTTGTTCATATTGGTGATGGAAACTTTGGATTTCAACATTTATTCATTCACAATTATGTTTGTCTTAGAGTTTTTGTTGAAAAAACCTACCTTTTATGTTGTTTGGTTTGCCCTTTGGTGAGACATTGTGATTTATGCCTTTTTTTATTCAGAATGCAATGACAGATTCAATCTTGGTGATACATTTTATTCACTTCCCATGATATTTTCATCCTATTTCCTCATTTAGAACTTCAAATTTTATTTGTATACTTGTGTCTTTTGCATAATCCATAATGATATTCAGTAAAGGAAAACTTCATGGGTCTACAAATGCCTTTTGTGTTACTTTATAATGGTAATTGAATTGGTGAAGGCCACATAAGTCTTATACGATCCTTATTTTATCTCCTTTGGTGATCATATTTATTCCTTTAATGGAGTCTCTCAATGAAATAAGTAAAAATTAATTGTGATATTTGAGATTGAACACTTGTATAATTCTATGTTTGAAGACAAGTCTTTAAGTAGTGATTGATTGAAACTTAACTCCATACTAAAATTTGAGTGTGCTAAGTTGTTTCACATAGTGGTATTCAATAAGGTAAGCCATGACTAGGTCATGAGGAATAAACATGGTATTTGATTGTGTTGTTTGAAGTTTGAAAGCCCACAAACATCTTATATACATATAATTTTTTACACAATGGTCAATTAGTTATGTAAAACCTAATGGATTTATGATTAAGGAAAGTGGTTTGATGCAATGATATGCATTTTATAGAATTGCTTGGGTCTCATGATTATTCAAATTGGATCTTAGTGTCCAAATGAAACTTGACATGACAACATTGTGTATAATACTTAAAATACCAATTTTATCTTCTATTGAAAAACACATTGATTATATTTTATTATGTTTCATGTAAAACTAGATTTGAACCACCCATAGGTGAGTAATGGGTTTGGTCTTTCATTTTTGTCATGTGGTTTTAGAAAATGCATGTGATGAACTTAAAGCATTAGGAAAAGACAAAGGGATAGAAGGATAATTTCATTGTATGCCTATTCTCATCCTTATAAGCAAATAGACATTTCATAGGAGGATTCGGCTAGATAAATAGAGGAAAAACCCATAATTAAATGATATTTTGATGATATTCATCTAGGAGAGTTGGACTACAATTACAAAGGAAAAGGTTATTATATGACATGTATGTGTTTTTATATTATTTTTCTCCATGTTATATATCTAATAATCCCCATAGTGTCATTGATAAAATCTAAATTTCATTGTATTAATACAAGTATTTTGATCTATTTTATGTGAACATCAATTATTTGATGAAATGCTTATGTGTCTATTTGTATGATTAAACCCCTACAACATGAAATTATTTAAATGGAATCCCCCTCCTCATGTATGCACCATAAAGGATGAGGATGAAGTGATTAGTGATGATGAGGGACAATGAGGGAGTCATTAGGGATGATAAAGGATAGTGAGGGTCAATGAGGGAGTGATTAAGGATGATGAGGGAGTGATTATGGATGATGAGGGATGGTGAGGGTCAATGAGGGAGTGATTAGGGATGATGAAGGATGAAGAGGGAGTGATTAAGGATGATAAGGGATGATGAATTAGTGATTAATTATATGAGGAATGGTGAGGGTCAATGAGGGAGTGATTAGGGACAATGAGGGAATGATTAGAGATGATGAGGGTTGTTTAGGGTCAATGAGATATTGGTTAAGGATGATGAGGGATGGTGAGGGTCAATAAGGAAGTGATTAGGGATGATAGAGTGATTAGAGATGATGATGGATGGTGAGGTCAATGATGAAGTGATTAGGGACAATGAATAATTAAGATAAAGTGATTAAGGGTGTTGAAGGATGATGAGGAAGTGATTAGACATGTGGGAGGGATGATGAGCAAGAGAAATTAACACAAAGTGGTTGTTTGATGTGCACAAGTCATCAATGTGACATATATTACCCCAATCACACCACTTTGGCTTGAATTAAAAGTGATTGGTTTGTAAAATTCAATTTTTACAATCATGGGACTCTTAAAGATGCCATAAATCAATATATAAGGTATAAAAACATTAAACATGGTATATTTTGAACCAAAATGGACATCTATTGCCAAAGTTATGCCCTGAAATCCCTAGGTTTAATACCAAGACCCTAAAAAAGCATAAGTACTAGCAAGATTAGATTTTGAAAAACTATTTTCCATATGATAAGGCATGTAGCTATGATACCAATTCTATTAGATGTAGAATGACCCTAATTTATTATGTTTACTAAAATAAATTTATAGTACAAGTTTACTCTCATATTATAAACTTATACTTAACAATTATTTTAGTAAATGGAACCATATGCACCTTCCTATAGCTCTTTTTTATTTTTCATGTGATATGTGAAATGAACACATATGCATTCCTTCCACATACCATAACATATGCACATGATCCTTAAAATTCTATTTTTGGCTATGACAACATAATGTGTATGCATTATGGCTTAGGAATATTGAGCCTAAATACAAATAATGCATACGTGTTATGATCATAATATGTATATGTTAGGGGAAATGTCCATGAAATTATCCCCCAAATCTATGCACATAATGTTAAATATATTTTTTTGACATTTTTGTTTTTTAAGGCTTGTTGGTGTTTTAATCTTCCTAACTATCTATATGCATTTACATACAAAAGAATGGAGGTGGGGTGGATTATAACACTTTATGAGTGATGTGTTATGGGTTTTCCTTTTTACTATCACCTTTATATCAACATTTTCCTTCTAATCCACCCTTCAACCCTCATTTATATATTGCATAATCACAACTGACACCATCAACTTCAATAATGACATCCATCAACAGTTTTTTGGCCAATGTGGTTGGTCAGGTTGATGACATTTTGATTTATTTATATTTCATTGATTTGGCCAATTATGTTGGTTAAAACTAAGTTTTTAATCATAGGTATCTAAAACATACTTATATAAGGTTTTCACCATCATTTCTCAATAAAAAACAATAACAACATTATCTCCTTACACTCATAATTCCCTTTTAGAAGAAGAAGATGATTTAATGTTCAAGAAACTTACACTCAAGGTAGACAAGTCAATGATAATGGCCTTGAATATTTTAATAATAGGATTTGTGTGTCTATTGAGGTAGACTAGTCTTTGGAGTCCCCAACTATATTTACTTAGTTCTTCTTCTTTCCATCTTGACTTAACCTGCAACTATCTTTGACAAAGTGATAAAATTCAAAAGGGAGATTAATTCACAAAAAATAGACCTTAAGTAAGTATCCCTAACCCTAACCTTTATATTTTGTACTTTTACTAATTTTTTAATGTTATAAGTTTCATGTATTTGAATAATTGTTGTAAAATTTTGCTTCTCAAAATATTTTCATAATTTTCCTATCATTTGTTTCCTATGGTTTTATTTAAAGGTGGTCAAGCATTTAATTGTGTAACATCATATATGAAAAATGGGTAAGGGATTAATATCCATTTATTTCTATGTGTATGTAACCTCATTTTATTTAAGATTTGGTTAATAATATAACCCCTTTTAATTTAGAAAGACACTTTGACTCTTAATAAAATATATTTTGCTTTTATAAAGGTGGAAACTTTTAAAACCCCACATAAAAACTTAAAAATAAACTTTAACTCTTAATAAAATGCATTTTGATTTAATAAAGGTGAAACTTTTAAAAAGTTTCCACCTTTATAAGGAAGAAGCCTACAGGTGGTCGAAAATGAATTAAATGTTTTTTGGTTTTTATTGTACTCCAATCTTTTGTACATTTATAGGAGTATTGAAAATTTCCTCCTTTTATTAAAATAAATCATAAAAACAATTTTGGAGATAGTGGACAATTAACTCATTAATGTTAGCCCCATAATTTTGGCAGGAATCAAAAGATAATTTTTTTTTGCATTGAATGAGGATTGAAAATTAGGGCATATTATTGAAAAATCAAAGCCAACTCCCTCTTCTTTATTATAAATGTGATTAGATCCATGGAGAAAAGGATAAATGAAATTTTTATTGTAATCAAACTCTTATATTTTTTTAAAAATTTCCATGTAATCAAACTCTTATTTTTTTTATGAATTGTGAAACAATAGTTTTAGTTGCTAATGCAATATTTTGTACCTATATAATTTTGAAGCATGTGAATAAATACTATTATGGTTGTTATTTCCCTTTATCTAAATTATTTTATGATTTTCAAACCACTATCATATTGTGTTTATACATTTTATAGTTTCAATATATTATCTAATATTCAGAGATATACACATGTGGCTACTTTGTACTATAAAATTGATTGAAAGATGACCCCATACATCTCTCATGGTGTATCACCTCCATTTTATTTCAAGCATCAGTGTATATCTTTACCCTTTTCCCCTCTACAAATTAATAAATTATCACTAAGATAAATAGGGATTTAGGATTTTCAACCTATATATCATCTTAATGATAGATCCCATGCAATAAGTTTTTCCATTGTTATGCTTTGTGGGAGGTCCTATGTTCATACATATAAGAGTATAAATAATATTATGATACATGTTTGTTTTAATTTAATGTATTACTTATCTCTACACTGTTATTAGTCCTTCCAAAGGCATGTCTAATGGAATCACTTTTTAATTTGATACCTTTTATTCAATTAATTAAAAAATTTAAAGAACATAAAATATTAACAATTCCAAAGTTTTATCTAAGTTTGATGTGTTAATTTTAGAATATTATTTACATGTTATCAAATCATATCCCTCTATATTTAATGTAACTTTAAATGATCCTAATTTAATAGTGATAATCTAGATTGGGTTTTAGGATTGGTGGCTATTTGGGTTTGTTATTTTACCCACACATACAACAAGAAACCATAAAGACCCCTAAATCATAAGGGACCATTAACCAATATGGTCCATGATAAGCTTGATTCGTAGAAGGACACATTTTCATTTAGGGTAACCAAAAGATGATTTAGTAGTGTTCCAAAAATTTGAATTATATTTTTTTGTATGACCAAACAATGTTTTGTGTTGTGGTGTGATCTCTTTAAAAGAGGGATAAAATCATTTATTTGAGATGACAATGTCATAGAAATAAAATTTCAGTTATACAAACCCAACTTACTCTCATCTCCTTTCACATATGATGAAGCATTTAACTTGGTGAAGTCAATATAAAGTATACAACTTATTTTTATAATATAAACAAAATCATATGAATATTAGGTGTTTTCAAGCTAATTCAAAAGAGATTAATGTATATTTTTCCATCCATTCCATGTCATCCTCCTCTCCACAAAGATAACACTAGATTTTGATATCACCAATTTGAAAATAAATGGGTGTGAATCCTTTGGTTCAAAGGCTAGCACTTGTATTTATTTAACCCGATGTTAATTGTCAGACATCGTGGGTTCCGCATTGATAATTGTCATTGAAAACATCCACATAACATGGAAAACTTTAAAAACTTTTTTTTGGGTATTGGCTAGATTATAATGATATATTATAATGGTATTATCAACATTGAGCAACTTAACCACACATTTTCGTTAAGACATTTAATTTAGTTTATTTACAAATTATGAATGATAATTAATTTTTTTATACAGTCTAGTTGAGAAATTTAGTGTGGTTCATTTACAAGATATGAATAAGGAAACTTAATTATATGGTCTTGTTAAGACATCCAACATGGATAGATACTAGTTTGTTAGGGCCTCTTCATAATAGCTATTGATAATTAAATTTTAATTGCAACAACACATTATAGAAAATTAAATTTTTATTTTTAATTTCAAATTATTAAAAAAAGCTTGCATTGTAATTTACATAAAAACATTTTTTTATTGAAAATCACTTTATATTAATTTTAAAAAACTAATATTACAATGCTAGCCATACAAAAAAATGGTCAAAAAAGTCTCAGTATGATTACCAAACTGAGCTAAAAAAGCCTCAAGAGAAATTAAAGCCCAAATAACTGGACATAGGTGGCCGATAACCATAGTTATATTAAATAAAGTCCATCTCAATAAAAAAAAGATAACATAAAAGCACAAACCTTAAGGAACACGCTAAGAAGCAGTTGTAAACAAGGCAACTGGAGGAGGAGGTGGAGACAAAGGGTCTTGAGGCTTCCCTCCCTAGCCATCCTAGGTTGAGGGATCTTCATCCATAATGAGGGGTCCCAACCATTAGCTTGATAGTTAGTGTTAGCATCATTCTATATCCATAAATCATGGCAGGAGGGAGAAATGGCTAACTCTATATGCAGGAATGTGTCCTACAAATGGGGCCTCCACGCCCCCCACCATTTTTTTTCCTCTATCAAATCCTCTCATTAAAGATGACTATTAAGTGTGAGGAGAGGATATCCTCCATCTTTGAGACCTCTTATTTCAATATCAATGGTGCCTCTTTGTATGCCTATGACCCCTAAGAAGAGAGTAACAAGGCAAGGGATCATGTGGCTCACAAGTGACTACACAAAGAGCATTCCCCTAGTGGTTCAAGAGAACCTACAAATGATTATGCTCAATTTGGACCTTGTACATTTGACTCTAAATTTGGAGGGTAATGTTAGCAATCATAATAAATTTTTTAATTATAGACAAATATTTTTCCATACTCTCATTATTAAGATGTGCTTGATTTTTAGATTTATAAATATGAAATAAAATATCAGTATGAAAAATATGCCATAATATGTTGTATCTTATAGGTAACATAGCAAAGTCCCCCAAGAGAGTCATTTTCCAAGTGAGAATTTCAGGCCTAAAGGGTTTGAAAATGGTTTTAATCCATCTTCAGGCTTACTAATCATTTAGTAAAAACCAAAAGAAGTGCTTGATGGTTTATGGGTGTTGACAGGCCGAACAAGTGGGATTAAGAACCCCCATGTGCTTGAGTTTATTTCCCATGGGAAAACCCTGGTATATAATACACCAAAGGAAGTGAGCCTTTTGTGTTCAATACAAGATGCCTAAATTCTATCAAATCTCCTAGGCCAAATCTGATGAAGGGACTAGAGAGACCATCAATGATTAAGAGGATCTATGTCAATATGTTAAGGGGATAATAAATTGTAATCCATCCAAGGAGAATAATGATGAAATGGCATGGCTATAGGCCATGACATTTCCTTCCACTATGGTGTGAGATAATAAACTCCAATATTATGCAAGTAATCATCAGGTATGGAAATTATCAATTTAGCAATGGATTATGCATCTTCCTTATTAAGATGGAATTTGGTCTTTAGCATATTCCAAGGAATCAAGTCCCTATAAAAATTACATAAAAGATCACCAATCATTAGAATACCTTTCTTAAAGAACCTTAATCTATTGATCTAGGGGACCATGGAAAAAGGGACATTGTAGAAGGTCAACTGAAGAGACCACCATAATGATTCGGAATTTAGATAAAGACCACTTCTAAACCCACCACACCCAAATATGATGAGGTTTGAGATTTTACTAGGCCTTAAATATACTTTTCATGACAAACACACCCCCTTCTTTGATAGACACTAGTGATGTAATTACATTTTGAAATCATGTGCCTTGCCAAGTTTTTCTACCGAGAGAGCAACCTTGAGAAATGAAATGCCATGATAAAAGTGTCCAAGCTTCATCACCTTCCAAGATTATGATGATCCATTTAACATAAAGAATGGTTCCATGAAGTTTTATGTTAATAAGCCTCAACCCACCATCTTATTTAGGGTGGCAATAGATGGCTCAGGAGACTCGATGAAAACCTTGATGGCTTTTAGAATTGGCCAATAAAAAATATTTAAAAAACTTTTCAAGCTTCACATTGGAGGAATTTGAATGGGGACAATAAGAAGAGTAGTAAACATGAGTATTTGAGAAAACCTTAGAGCAAAAAAGGAATTTCTAACCAAGGTCAAAGGCTTAGTGATCCAGAAAGAGATTTTATTCAAATTTGAACCACATAGGACCACAACTCTACAAGAGATGATCTAAATGAACAAATAATGCCTAAATTTTTAAAATAAATCCCCAAAATGATCCATTTCCACATATATCCCTCCAACCAAGGAGGACAAGGATTAGTGGTAGCACTAGGTTTTATGCCATTGGATAGATGACCCAAATGTAAGGCAAGAAATATCTAAACATTCTATGGCATGCTTGAGAGATATTTCACCCTCCTATAGGGTGAAGAATAATTCATCAACAAGGTAACTAGTGATTAACTTTTGGGTAAAATTATCCAAAGATATCCCTTTGACTAGACCCTTGGAAGCATAACTAGATAAAAATAGCTAAAATTTTTAGCAACCAACACATAAGGTGAAGGGACCAGGGGTAACCTTTTCTGATGGACCTATGGAGATAAAAGTATTGATACTAAGAGCTATTTATGGTGATGTAGTCCCAATCATCTTGAAAAATCATAGTGGTAGTATGAAGAAACTTGGATCAAACCCTAGTGCCTATAGCATAGCTATAATAAAAGGCCACTCTATACTGTCACAAGATTTCTTAAAGTTGATCTTGATGAACAAGTCCTTTTGGTTGGATATTATATCCCATTCTATGATTTATAATAGGATAATAACATTTTATATAGTATATCTATGATGAATGAATCTAGTTCGCTCACTTCACATAATTAAAGGAAGTAAGTTCTTAATTATGATAGCTAAATATTTGGATATGATTTTTTAGGACACATTCATCAAAGTGATGGGTCTCTAGTTGGTAATTACCTAAGGACCCCTTGTCTTGGGGATGAACTTGATGTTTCCTTGATTGAAATGGTCAAGACCAATTCAAAATAATATCTATGGACATTAGGTCCAACCATGTCCCATAAGGTTTGACAAAATTCATAGGGAAAACCATTAATGACTAGGGATTTATTAGATTCCATATGCATAATAGATTCCTTAAGGTCATTAACACTGATAGGTCTATCAAAGGTACCTCTTTGAGATTTTGAGGGCTTACAGGGGACCACATCAAGGCATTAAGAGAGGGCAACCTCATGAATAGGAGAATAATGTTACACCATAAATACCCCATGGTAGTGATGGACAAAGGCTTGGAGGATATCCAAAAGTTTGGTAAGCCTATCTAAAGCACTTATAAAGGTTTTGATTTTTTTAACAACTTGTCTTGACTGAAGAAGAGAAAAAAATTCCTTGATCACTTTATCTACTACCTTTAACCAATGCATCCTTACTCAGATTTGTGCTCCTCTAGACTTGTATTCCTCCATAACTTGGAGCTTGTGCTTTCACATGGTGGCTCGAGTCTAAAAATAATATTTTAATGGTGAAGCTTTTAACTCTTGCAAAACCCTAAAGTATTCAAGGTTTGTAGCGTTCTAAATGCATTCCCTAGAAATATTTGCTTATTTTCCATAGATCCATAGGAAGGAAGTGGTGTAGGTTATAACATCAAACCACCACTCAATCCAAATAGTGTCCCCTATGGGCATAGGGGATAGATTCTAAATCCTAGTGATATGCTCCATAATCTACTCATGCTTGAGATGGGCAGTGTTGACGTAAAATTGGGAACCTTGGGTTTAACCTAAGGGGAAGTCCAATTTATGAAAAAATATATGGGATGTTGGTTAGACAATAAAGATTATAAAATGATAAACATAGGTTGTCATGGATGGGAAATAATAATAAAACATCTTTCTCAATAAGGAGGGCATGATCAAGGTGTTTGAGGATTTGATATTCACCTTGTGGGATGTTGAACCAAGTGAACCATGGAGAATTTGAGTCAACTCTTCTGTGATGATTTGGGTTGAAGACCCTTATTATGCATGTACAAGCAAGCTTCCCATTCTCATACACACCATCTCATGCGAAGGCAGCCTTATTTTTCTTCCACATATTCAATCATGTTAAATTCACCACACAAAATCTAATACACATCTAGGAGGGAATCATCTAGCCATGTCCTAAGTAGTGTGCACTCTAAAACATCATTTGATGCATATAGATTGACAAGGCCAATGATGTTATTATCAAATTTATAGATATTCCAAACCATAAAGTGGTTGGGGTAAAAACCCAAAGAAATGATATTTTGAGATAAGTCAGGTGCTAGTAGGGTGAAAACTCCACCATGGTCAAACTCGTGATAAGTGGCCAAATAGAGGGCCCTAAGCCAGATAGTGCAAGCTACATATTAAAGCAAAAAAACATAAATTTTGACTTGTTGCATGCAAAAAAATTTCATGTGATCAAAATGATGAAAACTATTCTTGATCATATATTTATGAGTTAGATCAGTGAGTCCTCAAACATTCCAAGAATAAAATATCATTAAGAAATATCTAAATTCATATCATTTCCCTTAGAAAGGTCTGAGAGGGATGTGAACCATTTGAAAGTTGAGCATGGAAGTAAAAAATATCCTAACTT